>SJXQ01001978.1:383098-610968 GCA_006408695.1 Aepyceros melampus
GCTCCCCGGGTACCCCCGGGCCGGCCGACAGCCCCTCGTCCAGCCCCGCGCTGGGGACCGGGCTCCGGAAGCTGGGCGTCGGGGGCGGCTTCTGGGACTTGTCGGCGGTGCTGGACGAGCTGACCCCATTCTCCATGATGGAGCCTGAAAGAGGACCCACACGCCGCGCTGTCACCGCCGCCCCTGCCCCGGGGGAAGGCCCGGGGGTCCAAGCGGCGCTCGGGCTTCGGGCCGCCCCTCTGCCCCTGGCGCCCTGCCGCCTCCCTCGCGCCCCCTCTCCACTGCCCTGGCTGCTGGGTGGGCTCAGAAATGGCCACTTATTCCCGGTTTCCTCCGGCCGGCCAGGAGAAACCTGCACCCACGTCCGACCCTCCCCACGTCTTCAGGCCGATGGTAGTCCCGGCGCCCTGGGACCGACTGCCCCGCCGCCTCCTGCTTCTTTCCATCCTGCCCGCGCGTCTTTGTATACCGTGGGTTATTAAACTCTCCTCTGGTTACGTCGTTTGGATAAGACATCCGAATCATTCCAGAAGCCTGACCAACACATGCTCCACACCCAAGTCCTGTCCAGTGGCACTTGCCTCCTTCTGGGGTCCCAGGCCCCACCCTCCTGGCTGTGGACAAGCTCCTCAGGGTGCAGCCCCTTCCAGAGATGCCCAGACCAGACCAGCGTGGAAAGGCGGGCTGTAACCTCCTCCCTCTCTACCCTCCAGGGCCGGAGATCTGCTCCCCTGCAGCCAACTTACCGCAAATGTCCCCCACCCCCACCCTTCCCTGGTGGCTCAGACGGTAAACAATCCGCCTGCAGTGCAGGATACCTGGGTTCCCTGGGTTGAGAAGATCCCCTGGAGAAGGGCGTGGCAACCCACTCCAGTATTGTTGCCTGGAGAATCCCAAGGACAGAGAAGCCTGGAGGGCTACAGTCCATGGGGTCACAAGAGTCAGACACGACTGAGCGATCAAGTGGTTTGAAGACAAACCAGAATCGAATTGCAAGACTCCTTCTGCTCAGACTGGTGCCTCCAGGCATGCGGGCAAATCCCAACCTTGAGAGCTCCTAGGTGAAGGGCCAGAGGCTCGTGACCCCATCACCGCTGCTCAGCTGACTTCTGCATGATGGTTTTCTTCTGCCTTCAAGGCCCTTGAGTCTTCTGGCCAGCATGCCTTGGGCGATGGGCACCCCCTGAGGACCCTGAAAGTCAGCTGGAGGCTAGTGGGGTGGTGGGTAGGGTGGTGTGTGCAGGAGGGCAGCACCTGGGTCCTCCAAGATTGGGGAGGGAGAACTCCAGACAGCAGAGTTCATGAGAGCAAGGCCAGAATCCAGAGTCTGCGGGGCAGCTCTCCATGCGGAGGGGAGGGAGGGGGATGATTAAGGAGCCCAGAGAGGAAGTGGAGTCTAATCACCCCACCCCACTCCACCTTCCTCCTCTCCCTCACTTATGCTGGCTGGTGTGGAAAAGTTTCTAGGTGTGTTCTTCCCCTTCCTTCTGTTACCCTTTACCATCTTCCCAAACTCCTTCCTTTATTCTGAACTGGTCTACCAGGCAGAACCGGGGAGCCTGTCGTTAGAGGCTGGGGGGTACAACCCTGACCCATGACTGAAGCAGACCTCAGTAAAACAGTCCTCATGCTCTTCCAGGCACAGATACCTGCCTCTTCCGTTCAAAAGAGGTATGTGTGTGTGTTTGTGTGCGTGTGTGTGTGTCAGTGTCATGAGGTAAGAGAAGGGAAACATGGGGCAGAAAGAACGTGAATGGTGGTTCCCTCTGTTGTAGGATTTTCATTTTTCATCTCTTCTCTATACTTCATTACATTCTCCAAGTTCTCTATATTACACTCTATTATAACTTTCACAATCAGAAAAAAAAAATGGAAATAATGCTATGGGAGGGGGTAAGTTGCTTCAGTTGTGTCCAACTCTTTGGGACCCCATGGACCATAGCCCACAAGCCTCCTCTGTCCATGAGATTCTCCAGGCAAGAATTCTGGAGTGGGTTGTCATGCCCTCCTCTAGGGGATCTTCCCTACCCAGGGATTGAACTAAATCTCTTATGTCTTCTGCATTGGCAGGCGGGTTCTTTACCACTAGCGCCACCTGGGAAGCCCTGGAAATAATGCTGCATTTGCTTAATACTGTTTAGCAGAAGAAAATTCATGCTAGGCACTGCCATCAGCCACACAGTAACATAATAATAGGGCAGTTGGTAGGCTGTAGGCTGGATCATCCCAATCAACCAGTGGTCCCAGAGTAGCCTTCCGTATATCAACACTTGCCATTTAGGTACTTGGGGGGAAAGTCACTCATTCATTCATTCAAACATACACACACTCAGTGCCAGGTACTAGGCCAATTAGCACAAACCACTTCAGGGTCTGAAGGAAAAAAAGGCCTTTGTGCAAATATCAGATGCGTAATATCGATGAGATGATTAGGGTGCAGAGACTAGGAGACGTGGTGTTAGTGAGGATTCATGAAATTTACTTATTGTATTTAGCCTATTGGTCAGGAAGATCTCCTGGAGCAGGAAATGGCCACCCACTCCAGTATTCTTGTCTGGAGAATCCCTTGGACAGAGGAACCTGGCAGTCCATAGGGTCACAAAGAGTTGAACATGACTGAAGTGACTTAGCATGCAGCGTGCACGCATGCATTTAGCCTATTAGCCAGCTCTTCATTAAGTGCTTCCCAGGCAAATGTCTTGTGGCTGCTCATGACTCATGTTTGTCAACTATGTCTCCCTAGGACTGAGGTCTGGAGGGGATGCCCAGGTCAGCGACCGCTGCTCTGAAACCTGGATGGGAGTCAGCAGGTGCCTTTGCCTTCCCTACTTCTTCCTCTTCCTTTCTCCTGCCCCAAGCCCTGGAGAGAGAAAGTACTGACCTGAAGTTCCTGTGACGGCACTGCTGTTACTCTGGGGTCTCTCCAGGTCGATCAGCAGCTCCTCGGTGTCATTCTCGCTGGCCGTGGCTCGCTCTTGCTCCTTGCCGCTGAGGTCCAGGGCAGCAGTGGGCCCCCGGATCACCTCTTTGGACACGTAGCAGCAGGCCAGCCCCATCTCCTGCTCCAGGCCGTGCGGGTTAAGTAGCTCGAATCAATTAACCGGAGGTCACAGTACTTTAGAGACCTACACAAAGTAATGGTGTCTTTGGTGAGGCGCGCAGCGTTTACGTGTGGCTGACAGCGGTAAAATGGTGAGCTTCGGTGCCAGGTAATCCTTGACGGAAACCTCAGTGCTGCCACCTCCTGGCTGTTAGGGCGTTGGGACAGTCACGTCACTTTCTCCACACATGGAATAGAGTAACAGTGCCCAGCTGACAGTTATTGCAAGGAATGAATGACACGGCACAGGCAATGTGTTTAGAGCAATACCCAGTGGCTGCCCTGCTGGCTCAGATGGTAAAGAACCTGCCCACAATACAGGAGATCTGGGTTTGATCCCTGGGTTGGAAAGACTCCCTGGAGAAGGGAATGGCTACCCACTCCAGTATCCTTGCCTGGAAAATCCCATGGACAGAGGAAGCTGGTGGGTTACAGTCCATGGGGTCGCAAAGAGTCAGATATGACTGAGCAACGTTCACTTAACTCACAGCAAGCATTCAGTGATTGCTGTGACTATTCTTGGGCTTCCCAAGAATTCTTTGCTCAGTAGCAAAGAATCCGCCCGCCAATGCAGGAGACTCGAGTTTAATCCCTGGGTTGGAAAAATCCCCTGGAGAAGGAAATGGCAACCCACTCCTGTATTCTTGCCTGGAGAATCCCATGGACAGAGGAGCCTGGCGGGCTACAGTCCATCGGGGCCCCAAAGAGCTGGACACAACTGAGCAACTACCACCACAATGACTATTCTTGCTATTGCCTTCCAACCCACAGGCCCCAGATCCTTGAGGGAACAGCAGCCTACCAGAGACACTCATCCAAAAAGCTCCTCATTGGGGGCAATGCTTCTCCTCCCTGCCTCTCTGGCTGCCCAGCTTTCATGCATAAACACTTCTCCTCTGGGGCTTCTCTCTCATTCCCCAAATTGCTAGGCAATCTCTGGAAAGTTGAAAGAATTCAAGAAGGCTAAATTTCTTATATACCCAAGTAAACAACTGCCTTCTCACTTGCCAAGTGAAGGAAGTGAGTGAGCATCAGCTAAGTTTTAACCGTGAGCTCAGCCAAGCAACCAACGGAAAATGAAAATTAGTGATTCACATCATACCTGGGAAAGGTTTCTCCAAGAGGATCTTTGCCAGTTAATATCACAATACAAGGCAGACCTTCTAGGTCCTGGTACGTCCGAGGGACCCACTCTTCCGCTTCATTTCCTCTCCAGGTCTGTAGAAGGGGACCCATACAATAAAATTAAAACCCCTCATTGCGTTTCCACCTTTTTTTGTTTCTACAGTCAAATTTTACACACATCTGTACTTCCAAATGACTTCCAATAAGTGTGTGTGTACATATATTTTAATTGCCACTGAAAAGAATACACCAAGTACTCTAGAAGAATGTGGGCTTTCACGTTATCTCAATAACGTGAGATCTTAAAGAATATATCATCTATTAGCCATGCACATCAAAGAAATATACAATGTGAAACATCCCACCAATGGTGCAAACCTTACAGAAACCCTACTTAAACTACCTGATTCAGTGCTCTTAAGTACAACACTTTCTTTGTGTAATGGAAAGACTCTTGGGATTGATTGATTGAAAAAGACCATTTCGGTTGTAAATGACTAATAAAATAATCACAGCAAAACTTATATATAATCACCTCTATACATTAACTGAAATATACATACATACACATATGTTATCTTTAATGAATGGAACAATCTCAAATACAGGAATTTATCAAGAGGAAGAAAATCTCAACTTGAAGGATGCTTGAAAGTGAAAAGATCTTACAGATTTTTTTTCTATTTTAGAGCAGAAAGAAAATAAACCATCTCTTAAGTGGATATGGTGATTTCTACTATTTATGAAGTGTGTAGCATCTAACTGTGCTTTATATCAGCTTTCTAGCAGGAATTATTATAAGAAATGAACTGACATTTCTGATAATGTTTTTGGGAACAAGAACTATGAAGTGAAGTATTAAGAGATGCATATAATGTTATTTTAAACAGACTGGAATTTCCTTTGCTAAAACCAACATGGGAAAAAAAGAAATATATCAGGCAAGGTATGATATAAGAGTTTGGTTACAGGTTGTTGATGTCTATAAAAACCAGTCTTGGAAATAAATATACCCACAATTACTTCAAGTAAAATGCATAGAGTTTGTAAAACCGGAAGAGTCCCCAAACCTCAATTTTTGTCATATATTTTTATGCCAAGGAGAACTCAGTGGATCTACATAACTATTCTTAAGTTTGAGAGACTTTCTATGTCTTAGAAAATCAATCTGTCAAAAACATTAAAACATTAGCAGAAAGTTTCTCCCCACTCCCAATTCAGTTTTCCATATATCTTCATGTCAAAGGGAACTAGAACATTACCTAAGTGAAAGCAAATAATTCTGCAAATAAGAATCATTTTACTCATAAACCTTCTCGTTGGACTTATGAGATCTCTGACTCTGGGGTCTCCCCAAATATATTTCATGGTTCTAGCAAGAATGAGGTTGGGTTATAATGATGGAAAAATAGATGTCATGTTTTATAAGGAGAATTATTTTCAAAAAATGATTAAACAGATTCCACTTTTACTCTTGAGCAATCAGAGCAAGACAAGCCACTATATAATGTTTTCCTGTCACATTGTTACTTCTGATGATGGATGGCTGCCGTTCTTCTACCTGTCTATCATGCCCTCAGGGAGCTTTTCCTACAGAAGCAGTTAAGACAACACGAAAGACTGAGAGAGCGTTGACTTAGGGGCTCATATGGGGTTCAAGATCAAGGAAATCTAATGAAAGCTTCACAGGCCTTCTGGACAGACCAACTTAGATATAAACTTATATCCTTCCAAAGTACTTATTATCACTTAGAAGTTAACCACAATACCTAAAGGATAAGCACAAAAATAAGGCCCCCTAATGGAAAAAGAGGCACTGGATATTACCCAAGGCTAGAGACAAAAGGCATGGAAAATCCCATGGACAGGGGAGCCTGGTGGGCTGCCATCTCTGGGGTCTCACAGAGCGGACACAACTGAAGAGACTTAGCAGCAGCAGCAGAGACAAAAGGCATCCTGGTGCTGTTTCATCAGTGGTAAAGGTTGGTATTAATAATTTAGAAATCAGCAGGTGAAACAGAGACCACCTGGCAAGTGGCAGTCTTACTAAGGATGCTAACCTTTCAAAATTTCACTTCCACACCAGCGGAAAATAGGGACTTCCACGGTGGTCCAGTGGTTAAGATTCTACCTTGCAATGCAGGGGGCCTGGCTTTGATCCCTGGCCAGGGAACCAGATTCCACATGCTACCAACTAAAGATCCTGTGTGCGGAAACAAAGACCCAGTACAGACAAATAAATAAATACAAATAAATATTTTTAAAAATAAAAAGGTGGAATATAAAAAGGATGGATCGATGTGATTGAGGGATTTTGAACATATGGAAACGCTCTTTTTTTTAAGCCATCCCCCACACATGTGGGATCTTAGTTCCAAGAGGATCAAACCTGCACTCCTGCATTACAGGGCAGTCTTAACCACTGGACCACCAAGGAAGTCCCTGGAAATCGCTTCTGTGTAGCTGGTGCTTGGCCACTACTCATGCGAATTGAGGTGTAACTGCTTGCGAAGTAATCACTTGTGATCTCTTCATGGCACACTCCCAGCAGCCCCTGGAAGCCCTGCAGGTGATTCTGGTGTGCTTGCAGCCAGGTAGGAACCTCAATTATTGACTAGTTTTCAAACTATGGCCCACGGGGGCAAATTATTGAAGACTGCTGATTTACACTGACTTAGTAAGTGTCTGAAGGAGAAGCCAATGGCACCCCACTCCAGTACTCATCCCATGGACGGAGGAGCCTGGTAGGCTGCAGTCCATGGGGTCGCGAAGAGTCAGACACGACTGAGCGACTTCACTTTGACTTCACTTTCATGCATTGGAGAAGGAAATGGCAACCCACTCCAGTATTCTTGCCTGGGGAGTCCCAGGGATGGGGGAGCCCGACGGGCTGCCATCTATGGGGTCGCACAGAGTCGGACACGACTGAGCGATTTGGCAGCAGCAGCAGTAAGTGTCTGAACAAACGACCTAAGATGCTCTAAGCAGCTACACCTGGTCAGTGTCAACGGAGACCCAGAGAAGACCTTGCAGCCTTACAGGCTTTTAGAACATCTCCCTGCCGTAGGTGTGCGAGACCTCACAGAGCAGTGCTGATTACCTGCCTGTCCAGATTCCTCATCATTGGCATCATTCAAATTGTCTCATAACTAACAAGTTGTACTGTAAGAAGAGTTTCAGGATTCTCATTTCTAACTTACCCCAGGAATACTGCTATATTGTGGTTTATGACTTTAATTCAAATCTGTGAACATTATATCTATATATCCATATGTGAAATGTAAATGTTACAACTTCCACTAAATATAGGAGCTTCTATGTTTAGACAGATTTATTTGTTCCAACTGTGTATCAAGCTAATACAAGACATTTTGTTTGTATTTTGGATTATTTGAGTTAGGTAGTTATACACAATACAAAGGTTTACATTTGCAAAACGCTCTATGAATATGAAATAATAATGCTCAAATTACAGCCCTTAGAGACCATGCAGTCTAACGCTCATTTTGCAGCTGGTAAACTGCAGCCCAGATGGAAATGTAAATCCTCAGACCTTACGCTTTCTTTTTATACAATTTGTGTCAAACTAGGCTTTTCTTCATCCAGGCTAGCTCAGTATTTAGTTTCTGCAAAGTTCAGAAACCATGTTGATCTAACCCAGACACAGAGCACCTCGCTCAGTACTGCACCTATCTGTGTGCAGAATTTAATTAAGTGCTGTCAAAGGGCTGGGACACATTGGATTAGAAGAGTCCCCAGAAAAATCTGAGCGGGGCATGACGTAGGGACTTAGGTTAGTTGATCAAAGAAGTCTCCCCCACCCACCACACCTGACAGGAGGGGTTCAGAAAAAGCAATGCCTTCCTCGTGCAGAGGGGTGGGGGACTTAGCCATGCACAGGCTTGGAAGAGTCTCAGTCCAGCCCATGCTTGGGGCCAAAGCAAGTAAAAAAAACAGCAAACTGTTGGGGAATCCACATGCGAGAGGGTGGGCAATCGTCCTCTGTGAGCCCTGAAGAGAAAACAGGATACTTTACCGACTCTGGGTGGACAGAAAAGATTCAGTGAATGGATGATACTGAAAGGCATGCCCCCACGGAGGTCCGAGAGAACAACTTACCTTTTTTTTATTTTCTGAGAAAACAGATGGCCGAGGGCTAGATGAATCTTGAACAAGGTCAATAAACAGGGGGTGAAATTGGGTCATCGCATTTTTTTTTGCACCTGCAGTCGGAGAGCATGGAAGACCAACTGCATGCATGCACTAGCATGGGGACCCAGACCGAATGTTAATGAACTAGGAAGGCGGACACGTCCCTTAGCCTTAATGCTGTCACAAAGATCGCGTGACGCTTGTGCAAAACTCTAGCAACCTGCAGGCCTCTGAGCCGCCTGCACGGGGTGGGGGTGGGGGTGGAGCGAAGGTCTGTCCATTGCTAACCTTTAGTCTCGCCACAAAGTGGGCCGCCACGCCGAGTTCAGAGGCGGGGTTCCCCAGGACCACCTCGAAGCGGTACTGGAGCCCCAGCTTGTCGCGCACCTCCTGCAGCCGCTCCTTGGCCAGCATCGCCAGCTGCACGGAGGGCACCCTGAGGATGAGCATGTGTCCGCGCCCGCTGCGGTTCTTCCCTGGGCAGCTGAGGAGGTCATCCATGATGTTGAGGGTCTCCGGTGTGCTGTGGTCACGCAGGGACGCCACGGTGGTCAGAGCCATCAGAGCCTCCGAGTACTGCTGGATGAGGAGGTAGCAGCGAACCACCATGCTGTGCAGCCTGGGGTACCTTCAACAGAACACAGCGGCGCTAGCATGGGGGCCGGGGGGCTCTGGGATCGCGGGGCTGTGCGGTAGGAATGGAGACCCAGCACGGTGGGCAGGGGACAGTGGTGGGCGGTGGGCTTGAGCTCAAGAATGACCTGGATTTGAGTCAGTTCTTATAAGGTGGATGAACCTAGAGCCTATTATACAGAGTGAAGCAGAAAGAGAAAAATAAATTTCGGATATTAACACATATATATGGAACTAGAAGGATGGTACTGATGAACCTATTCGCAGGGCAGCAGTGGAGATGCAGACAGAGAGGACAGACTATGGACACGGGTCGGGGGGAGGAAAGAGAAGGCGGGACGAATGGAGAGAAGCATGGAAGCATATACTCTACCATTTGTAAAACAGCCAGAGGAAATTTGTGCATGACTCAGGGAACTCAAACTGAGGTTTGGTAACAACCCAGAGGGGTGGGATGGGATGGCAGGTAGGAGGGACATTCAAGAGGGAGGGGACATATGTATACCTATGGCCGGTTCACGGTGATGTACAGCAGAAACCAAAGCAATATTGTAAAGCAACTATCTTTCAATTAAAAATAAATAAATTTGTTAAAAAAGAATGAACTTGGCGACCTCCTGTAGAGCACAGGGAACTCTGCTCAATGTTAGGTGGCAGCCTGGATGGGAGGGGAGTTTGTGGGAGAATGGATACGTGCATAGGTATGGCTCAGTCCCTTCCTTGTTCACCTGAAACCATCACAACATTGTTAATTGGCTATACCCCAACACAAAATTTAAAAGTTTAAAGAAAAGAATGACCTTGGAGCCCACATCACTAGAAGGAAAAGCTGAGCTCACAACACCTGCTGGCAAAGGTACCTCGAGTTCAAGAGGCTCAGGGACAGTCTAGGGATCCGAGCTTCTCCCAGAGTGGTCTCTGAACCAGCAGCATCACCAGCGGGGAGCTTGTTAGATGTGCCAAACCCTCCTACCCAATGTGCACGGAATCAGAAACAGCTTGGACAAGGTGCCCGGGTGATCTGTGCCACACTGTATCTTGAGAAGCACTGGTCCGCTCAGACTATCCACAGAGTCGTAAACGATCATCCCTAGATTCTAAGCTCCTGCTGCTGTCCTGGGGCTTGAATGCTTGGTAGCTTATTTTTCTGATACTTAAAATTACAGTTGAGGAAACTGATACATTAATGTAATGTCTGTGAAGTATAAGGGTAAAAAGAGTAATTATTATGGCTAATTTGAAGTCAGCTCCCTTGTAGCAATAACAATTGTTGTTGTTCAGTCGCTAAATCATGTCCCGAGTCTTTCCGACCCCAGGGACTGCCGCACATCAGGCTTTTCTGTCCTTCACCATCTCCTAGAATTTGCTCAAACTCATGTCCATTGAGTCAGGGCAATAACAGTATCTTCTCATAAAAATGGAGGAAGCTTGGAGCCGGCTGGAGAAATAGCATCCCCTAGTGGTGTGGTCTCCCGTCCACCTGGGTGAAAGGAGCCCCGGGAAATAAATAGCAGGGGTGTCCTTGACTCACCCCAACATTCCCCGCTCACCACCTTCCACCGGATCAACTCGGCTGTTTTTCTTTTTTACAATTACAGAGCCAACAGAAAATAAACCTCTCATTTACATGCTATTCCTCATAAGACCCGGCCAGAAGACAGAAGGAATACACATAGGTAAAGAGGACCCACTCGCAGACCTGAAGAGGTGCTGGTCAAGAAAGCAGGCCTGGGGAAAGCAAGACCTGGACCGGAGCTTGGCTGGGCCTCCCGTGGAGCCTGCAGAAGGATGGCGGGTCTATGAACTT
The DNA here is from genome assembly GCA_006408695.1 of Aepyceros melampus. Classification (NCBI taxonomy): domain Eukaryota; kingdom Metazoa; phylum Chordata; class Mammalia; order Artiodactyla; family Bovidae; genus Aepyceros; species Aepyceros melampus. The sequence goes on from SJXQ01001978.1 coordinate 393,916, forward strand.
TCTTCCTGGATGCCGGCTGGTAGCACAGGCAGCCTCCTAGCAGCTGGGTAGACCAGAGGGGAATTTCACCTTTGCTCCACTTTATAATTCTATTTAAAGTGAAACAGTCATCACCAGCCTTGCACAGGAAAGCCCAGGGTCAAATACCAGTTCAGGTCAGCAAATGACTACTCTGGTTTTGAAGTACTTAAGAGCTGGAAGAGACCATGGATTGATTCCCTGGGTTCTGATTCACTTTCTCATGGAAGGATGCTGATTTAAGGACTGGGAGAAATTTAGCTACTTGCCTAAGATCATCCAGTCAGTCAGAGACAAGAGTGTGGATTTTATTCAGTTCTTTGACAATGTCTTCTCAAGAGGTAAAGATTTAGTAGACTGGGGAAAAGTAAAGAATTCCTTTAGTTCCATTGGTCCTCCTGAATGAACCATTCAAGTGTTCAATAAATCATAGCTATTATGAGCCTGGGGGACCTGGGCTGGAGGAAGTGAGCATAGATGATCCAAGTTTAAGGATTACTGGTTTGTGTTTTTTTTTTGCTGCAGCATGTAAGAAAACCAAAGTTAGATCAAAGGGTAACTTTGATATGAAAAGTGAAAGTGTTAGTTGCTCAATTATGTCTGACTCTTTGTGACCCCATGGACTGTAGCCCACCAGGCTCCTCTGTCCATGGAATTCTCCAAGCAGGAATACTGGAGTGGGTTGCCAATCCCTTTTCCGGGGGATTTTCCCAACCCAGGGAATGAACTCAGGTCTTCCACACTGCAGGCAGATTCTTCACCATCTGACATGCAGGCTTTTAAATTTTACACTGAAAGAGCTATGAATTTAGAAGTGAATAGTTTTCCCAATTTTTTTGTTTGTATTCAATTGCAATCATAGTTTTTGTAAGGATTACAAAAGTTGTATAGGAGCCGATGAGACTGTCCATTAAAATACGAGTTATAAAACTCTAAGATGTTACTGAAAGAAAAGATAGGTTCCAAGCTGGTAGATAGAACAGGAGGCTGGGGAACACTTAGAGGGGAGATTCATGAGGTGGTTTTAGAAATCTCAGATCACAGATGCCATGAGGGGATTAACATCACAGTGTCTGTTAAGTCTTCTCAAACCCAACAGCTGCGAAAGTACAAAATCCTACTGCAAGCCTGTTCCTTTTCCTGACACCACCCAATAACTTGCTGGGTAGGACGTTTCTCCCTGATCATCTTTATTTCTTTTTCTTAGCGACCTTATAGAGCAGCTTTTAAATAGATGGTTTGTGATCGATGAGAGACAGTGTTAAGAACTAGAGCGACTAAAAATGTGTCTCATCACATAGTGCCTGACTGCCCCATCACCGGATTATCAGACAGAATATTGTCGTGGAGGACAGGGAGGAGCCTCCACTAGGTTACATTCTTTTCTTTTTTTTTTGGCCATGCCCAGCTCAAGGGATCTCAGTTCCCCACCACAGACTGAATCATGGTCCTAACCACTGGACTGCTGTGAATTCCCTATTAGGTTAAATTCTTATGCCTCTTTTTTTAAGTCTACAGTTCAAGATCAGAGAGGGGGAAAAAAAAATGAACAAACAAAACAGAAAATCCCTTTGCTCTTCCAGCGTTTGACCTGAAATTGAGGAAGAAAAAGGAGACAGAGTCCTACCCTTTACCCCAAAGTCGGGGACTGGAGGAGGGCCCCGTGGAACTGAGCTCAAACAATCTGATTATTCTTTAGTGTTCTCCAGTTTACACTTCAAGTCTCTCATAGTAAAGTTTCATTTCTTTACTGAGGGTGCTTGCCTGTGGTAGACAGAGGAGAAAAGTATGGGGTGCACGGTGGAGATGGGGAGGCCAGACCCCAGAGGAATGGCTTCTAATAAGCCAATCCCTCTCTGCCCGCATCATCTCTGGGTGCAGCTGTGAACCTGCCTGGGAGATGATTCTGAGCACGGAAGGTGGTCCTCCTTCCCACTCGGGGTCACCGGATTCCTTTGCTGGTCCTGGATGATGATAGAAAACCCAGCTGAGATGATAGAAAGCCCATCTCAGGACAGGCTATTTTTATTCTGCTCTTGAGTGTCATTTGCATAGCCTGGGCTCCACCAAAACTCCCTGTGACTCTGACAAAAAAGATGTTTGGCTTGTTCAGACAAACAAGAGCAGCTGAAGACAAGGCTGAAGGTCCTTATTTACCTCTCCAAGAGCGTGTTCACCATTTTTTCAAACGTCTCGTCACATCTCAGAAGGGGGCTCGTGATTCCCCACTGCAGAGATTTACTGTACTCATTCAGGCCGAAGTACAGCTTCTCCTCACAGCTCACGTCCTCCTAGTTCAAAACACAGAGCAAAGCCCAGTGAGGGCAGGGTGCAAGGTGGCTGATTTTCAGGGTTAGGTAGGGAGGGACCTATAACAGGTTATTGCCTAAAAATTAGAAAGAATTGTGAATAAGCAAGTGGGACTATATCAAACTAAAAAGCTTCTGCACACAAAGGAAACAAAATGAAAAGGCAACCTACTGGATAGGAGAAAATACTTGCATATTTACCTGATGAGGGGTTAATATCCAGTATCTATAAAGAGCTCATATAACCCAACAGCAATCCCCCAATCCAATTAAAAAGTGAGAAGATCTGAATAAAATGCTTTCTTTTTTTTTTTTCATTTAATTTTCCTTCTCTTTCTTTTTCTTAGCAAAATGATAGGGGCAGCTTGTTACATAGATGGCTTAGAATCACCTGGAGCTAGCAGGGTTTGAAGAACTAGAGCTACTGGGCTCCCCAGTATCACAAATCATAAGTGACATGATTTACTGAATTCTTGTATCTTTGGGGAAAATGTTCCTCTGCTTAAAAAAAAAAAATCTCTGCTCCAGAGTCCTGCCCTGTCAGTGACCCTGAGCTTAGCACTCCCTGTCTTTGCGTGGCCATCTCTGCTTTCCTTCCAGCCCAACCCTCTGCTCTGTGGACGCTGTTCCCTGGAAGGTCACCAAGGACTCCTGAGGCCAAACCCTCAGTCCTTGGCCTCGCTGCCCTCTCAGCCATTCTCTTCATTATTTTCTTCCATGATTTTATCAACGCCAGCTGCTTCGGTCAGTGATCAGCATTCCTGAACAAATCTTCCAAATCCTCAGCATGAAGTCCCAGCTCCTACCCCAACTCTGTGTCTGCCACCGTGCACTCGCCTGGCCTCGCTCAGTTCACATCTGTCTTGTCTGTCCTCCGCACACAGCCTTACCGCTATTGTCTTCTCTTTTCCCACTAAAGGCACCACCTTAAAAATATCTCTGCCTTTTCCCTCTTCCTCAAAAGACAAATCCTAGAAAAGTTACCATTTCTTCCATCCTCTTTATTGCCAGCATCTCTATTCTGATTGAGGTAACTCATTCATTCAAACCTGAATTATCAGAGAAGCCAGATGACTCACCCCCACCTTTCTAATCACTTTGACTTGACCTCTTATAGTTAATAAATTGCCTTAAAATGCAGCCTCTTAGTATCCACTAAAGCTGACTCTGCACTCAGCAATTTCACTCCCAGATACATACCCAACAAAAGTGTATACAGATGTCTGCTAAAAGGCATGAGCTAGAATGCTCAAAGCAGCAACTGAAATCAGTGAACAGGATGAATAAATCAACTGTGGTGAGTCACCCAGCGTAACCTATATACAACCAAAAGAACGACTGTTTCACGACCCATGTAAAAGAAGAAGAATCTCACAATGTTGAGCAAAAGAAGTTATATATAACGGAGTGCTTACTGCAGGTCTGTATCACTTTAGTTCAGTTTAGTTCAGTTCAGTCGCTCAGTTGAGTCCGACTCTTTGCGACTCCATGAATGGCAGCACGCCAGGCCTCCCTGTCCATCACCTCAGTCGTATCTGACTCTTCAGGACCCCATGGACTGCAGCCCACTAGGCTTCTCTGTCCATGGGATTCTCCAGGTAGAATACTGGAGTGGGTTGCCATTTCCTCATCCCGGGGATCTTCCCAACTCAGGGATCAATCCTGAATCTCTTCCGTCTCCTGCACAGGCAGGCGGGTTCTTTACCACTAGCGCCACCTGGAAATCCCATGCGTATTGCACAGGTCCATTTATACAGCATTCAAAATGAGGCGGACCAAGCCGGAAGAGTGCCTCCCTCGGGCGACAGTGCCTGGCCTCTGCAGTGAAGCTCACGTTCTAGTTTCTCATCTGGGTGCTGCTTCCACGGGTATGTTCAGTTCGTGAAAATTCACAGAGCTGTATACTAACACTGATAATTGTGAAACTAAAAACTATAAGAATTATGCCTGTTCTGGGAGTTCCCTGGTGGTCCAGTGGTTAGGAGTCAGCACTTTCACTGCAATGGCCTTCGATCCTTCAATCACTGCAATGGGGTTCAATCCTTGATCGGGAAACTGAGATCCTGCAAACTGTGTGCACAGCCAAAAAAGAAAAAACGAGAAGCTCCTGCTATTTCTAATAATACTGTGCCCTTGCTAAAAAATTGTTCACTGACATGTACCAAGCGCAAGCTTTCCCAGCCTGGCTCAAAGATTCCATATGTATGTTTTCAGGTTTCATTTAATCCCACTAAGTATTCTCTAAACAATGCCTGGTGCTTCCTCCTCTATGGCCCTGCCCTGCTGTCTGCCGTCGGCAGTGTCTGCTCTGTCCTTCCTCTCCTCCAGAGCTCACCCCATGCGCACTGTCCTCCATGTCACCATTCCTGATGCTTTCAAATGGGTGATACTTTCCCTCCTTCTACCCACAAAGCACTTTGGTTTTTTGCAATTATCTTATTCTACTTTGTTTTTCTTTTCTTTTTTTTTATGTTTGTCATTTTGTTTTTACAAATAAAAATTGTATTTATTTAAGGTGTATATATTGGAGAAGGAAATGGCAACCCACTCCAGTATTCTTGTCTGGAGAATCCCATGGACAGAGGAGCCTAGTGGGCTACATACAGTCGATGGGGTTGCAAACCAGTCAGACACGACTGAGTGACTAACACACAGGGGGTATAACTTGATTTTTTTCTTTTTTAAAACTATTGAAATATAATTGACATGAACATTACATTAGTTTCAGGTGTACAACATAATAATCTGCTATTTGCATATGTTGTGAAATTATCACCACAAGTTTAGTTAACATCCACCCATCACCACACATGGTTGTAATTCTTTTTTTCTTGTGGTGAGAACTTTTAAGATCTACTCTCTGAGCAATTTTCAAATGGGCTGTACAGTGTTATGAACTATTGTCACCTTGCTGTACATTATGTCCCCAGAACTTATTCATTTTATAACTGGATTTTGGTACCTTTTGACTACCTTCACCCATTTTGTCTGCCCTCCAGCCCCCACCAACTGGCAACCACCAATCTGTTTTCTCTATGTCTCTCTTGCTCTTTTTTTTTTTTTTGATGTGGACTTTTTTAAAGTCTTTATTGAATTTGTTACAGTACTGCTTCCGTTTTATGTTTTGGTTTTTTGGCCGGGAGGCATTAGCTATCTGACCAGGGATGGAACACATATGCCCTGCATTGGAAAACAGTCTCAACAACTGACCACCAGGGAAGTCTCAGAATGAATCATTCAAAAGCACAGAACTAATCCAGGATATTCATGATTATGTCAGATCATGTTACATTTTAGGGGGACAAACTACACAGGTGGATGGTTTTGTATCTGCATGATAACCTAAAGTAGAGCCCACCGAATCAGATTTATAGAGAACACTATTCACTAGCTTTTGTTGTTATTGTTTAGTCACTAAGTTGTGTCTGACACTTTACGACCTCATGGACTGCAGCCCACCAGGCTCCTCTGTCCACGGGATTCTCCAGGCAACAATACTGGAGTGGGTTGCCGTTTCCTCCTCCAGGGGATTTTTCCAACCCAGGGATTAAAACCGAGTCTCCTGCATTGGCAGGTGGATTCTTTACCACTGAGACACCTGGGAAGCCCATTCTTTAGCCTTTAGTGAATACTAATTGTAAGTATATGGAACTTTCAGAAGCTAAAGCATACGTTAGACTTTTGACCATATTTTATGATGCTATTCTGCTCCCGAGGGAACCGAAACAGGACTGTCAGGAGGTAGGGAAGAGACTCACTGTGCTGTCCAGCTGCATCCAGTGCACCTCGTTGCTGGTGCTGATTCGGGACTGTTGGGTCTGCAGAGTGTATGGACAGGAGGAGACCTGGAGCACCAGGAGGTTGAAAGCTTCCAGAACCTCTCTGCCGTTAATGACCCTGTCAGCCAATCCATGGCCAGGCTCACCGTGTGACAAAGAGCCCGACATGACACTGTAGAGACATTGAAAGTCACATTAACACCTCCTAGTTTACGTGACTAGATGCACAATCAGAGAGCAAAATAGAGGTCATGTCTTAGCTCCTATTTTTTTCAGTTCTTATTAACTGAGAGCAGCAGTGGAAACAACCAGCATTTGATGTGGAAGAGTAGAAATAACCCTCTTTCTTACCCCTTTCAGGAAATTTTTTTTTTCTTTTTTCAGTTTGTCCCTGATATACCTTGAAGTCTAAACTCCATTATCCAAGCCAAGGATATCCAAGTCTGTAGCTGAGGTGGATCATTTTAGTTTGAAAGCCCCACCAGTGTAAGAGAGCTCTCCATCAAAAAATGATGCTTATAACTGAGCAATGATCTGTGCCCCTAGAGAGATTCCCCAAACGACAAGGAATCCTTGCTGTGTTAATACACTTTCCTTCCTCCCTTGAGGCTGCTAGACCATGGAGAGGGCTCCTCCTGCCCCCTCTCCATGACCAACACTTTTATATCTCTGTTCTGTTCAATGTGGATGTACCAGGTTTCCATGCAGCCTCAAAACCACGTGTGTGTGTGTGTGTATATATTATATATATACATATATATATTATATATATATAGTCAAAGAAGTAATCTCAATGCCCATGAGAATTAAACAGAGAGATTCAGTGTGAAACCCTCAGAGGTTTCAAAGATGAGGTATATAAGGTCAGTGAGCTATTTCTGCTCGTAGAACACAAGCAGTAACTGAACAGGATGTGGGCAAAATTTATTTTCTTTACCTTTCCTACCCCAAGTTATGCAACATCTTACTTACACCTGCATAGGGCTCTAGACCAGATTATGGAGTACCAAGCACATTCTAACTTCTGAACAAGTGCATTTGTAATTCTAACATCTCTACCACAGATCAAAAAACAAAATCCAGATGCCTAACCTCAGTGTGTCCCGAGGAAAGAAAGTCTGTGAGTACTTGAGGATGCTAAAATTTCCCTCTCCCTACCTGGTTCGGACAAACCATGACATTTAATATGTGACAACTATTTTCCCTTAAAAAAAAAAACCTTTTTGCTTTTTTCAATCTATAGCAACAAAGATACCCCCTACCAGATAAGTACTGTGATTTGATCTGACTTCATCACACCACACATACTACTCTTTCATTAAAAAGCCCATAAAGAGAATGTTTTCTTGTTTAAACTGGTAAATTGTGGAAGATTCTGAAAATGCTCTCAGATCATTGAAGTGGCATCCCTACTACTGTTAAAGAGAAGAGGGAAGAGAGAAAGGTAAGGAGGAGAAATAGCAGGAGAGGAAGAAAAGAGGGCCCAGAAAGGGAGGGAAGAAGAACCAAGGAGGAAGAAAGGCAGCAACAGGAAAGCACGTGGACCTTCTGGGAGGCCGCTCACCAGCTCCTCCTTGCTGTCACCCTTTCCCTGGAGCAGCCAAGTCCCAAGATGCTCTTAAGATGGAATTTTAACAGGAACTTGAAATTCTGAATTTGGAAATTCACCCACAGTATAGTTAACCTCAACATTAAAGCAGTAAGAAACACTGGGAGAGCAAGGAAAGGGCGGGAATGAGTTACCCACGAGAAGATGCGTTTTCAAATTACCACCTTTTAAATCATTTATTACATAACCATTACTGTTGGAGAAGAAATATTGTATTTGCTCACTCTGAAGCAATCACCTCGTTAGTTCCACATGGGAGTTGTCATGAACTAGCACAAACAGTGTGTACGGGTTCTGCTTCACCCTTCTCATAAAAACTTCAAACTTGGTTTGTATCTCATTGTCTAGACGAACAACATATTTCTCTGCTCTCTGACAGGCTGTCCCATTTTCCTCCAGACCCAAGTCTACAAGGACACCTGCCAAGAAGAAAACAGAGATTATCTTTTTTTACGTACATATCTATGAGATAAACTTAAGTTTAGTGTCAACTGATTTACTGAGTACTAACCATATACGGAGAGATTTACAGAGTGGATAGCTTTCCTTTTCCATATTGCCCACCACCATTTGAGGAGGAAATATCAGCTTTCCTTTTCTTTAGAATACCACACTTGACCTCCCATACCACATACAAACGACACCAGAGACCAATCTGATACATTAAGTAGAAGCTTGAATAATGAGACCTCTGTCCAATCAAATTCTATTTTTATGTGAAGTGCTCTGCTAAAAGCTACTATAGGCCTGCGGGGCAAAAAATGAAGCTTTGGGCTACAGCTCTTGGCCAAATTAATATAACAGTGCAAGTTTTTCTTACCCCAAATTTAGCAACATAACACATATAAGAAAAAAGGAAAATAAAATGTAATGTCCCAAGATACCAAGGCAGATCATGAGCTTTCTTAAGGTGGTATTTTACTCATTTTATACAGTGCCAATGTTGCAGAGTGTACAAAGTATGGGAAGACCTCAGTGAAAGTGGGATTATGTGCCACATCAAAAGAATGAACTCAGTTACTCAAGAAAACTATCTTTTCAAAATGTTAGAAACTGTACACAACTTTAATACTGTATCATTATCTCTGTCTATAGTAAAATTACTTCTATATACAAACATTTAAAATAGGTCTAGGTGCAAGAAGCTGTTATAATCAAAACACCAAATCCTCCTTTAAAATGAATAGACAAAGTGATAATTATGTGAGGTGAAGGACGTATTTACTAACCTTACCATGGTGAACGTTTCACAATATATACATGCATTCACAATGTATACCTTAAACTTACACAATATGTTCATTATAGTTCAATACAGCTGGGAAAAATACCTCCCCCAAACAAGAGGGCACAGCACTCCGTCGCCCACCCCGAGACACTCAGCCCTCTGAGAGGAGGACCTTGTTGACTCAAGCCTATGACCCTCTGGGGAGGAACCAGAAGACTGATCTGGGGTTAGATACGATCTTCCAAGCATATTCATTTAACATCCAACATCAGCCACATCCATCAGTCCCAACTGTGTGGGAAAAAGTTTTAAATTAAGAAAGATAAGTGAAATGAAGAGACTTTTACAAATTATGTTGACTTACTTTCATTAATCAATTTTTTCATATAAAACCAGCTCAATTAATAATGACATGCACTTAGCATCTAGATGCCTTAATATTAACAGCTCTAAATGGTATAAAGGAAAATAAGAAAAATGTTTTACAATATGAAACATTCACTATACTGGAAAAGGTGAACAGAACGGTAATTTTGCTTTCAAACTTTTTTCATTAGTCAAAGATTTTGAAACTTTTTTCTAACTTTTTTCTTTACTCAGAGATTTTTTTCAATTTCCACCCAAATGTAGTCAAATGCTATTGTGACTATTTCCAAAAGCCATCAATCAGATATTTAATTGGCAGGTAGCCTGATTTCTTGGAAAGTGAACTGCTTATAAAGTGTATTTAACATTCAGTAGAGGCTTCTTCAACATCTGTTATGTATGAGGTACTATGTCAGATACTGTGCTAGGCTTAGGGATATACAGGAGGGCAGGACAAAGATCTTAATCTCATGGATCTTATGATGGAGAAGATGGATATTTTTGACAAGTATCTGATGAGAGACAAAGCCCTTTGAAGGGAGCAGCTGAGCAGAGGCACAGAGAAAGGACCTACTTAATCTCTGGGGGCTTCTGTTTCCTTTTTGTAAAAATGGGGAGAGTAGAGCCAGTTGAAAATTAGCCTGTATTTCCTAAGTTTATCCTTAGGAAACAAGCAGTGCAAGTTAAAAATCTCTAAATATGAAAACATGATAATTCACAAAAAGGAAAAATATATCTTGTGGATAATTGAGTTGATCAGATTTCAAAACAAATGAAATGAAGACCAATTGTGTATGACTTTTTCACATCAGGTCCATACACACCCTTGACGGAAAGGTGAAGTTCCACGCCTCTCCCAGGTCATTCTCTTAGGCGGAACATGGTGTGCTAGTCTATGTAGCCAGCTGGCTCTGCAGTGGTGTGTCTGGGTGGAAGGAGGCACATCAGATGTACTTGATTGTTTTAGCTCTAACTGGACATTTTTAGTAGATCTTCCTTACCTTTAAATTTTGTTTTAGACTTGCTTTTAGTTTTAAGTTTTGTTTCTTTCCTGGTTATGAAAGTGATAGATACTCATCTTGGGAAAACTGGAAAGTATAGAGATATATTAAAAAAGTAGAAAAAAATCATCCATGATTCTTTAACTCGACATAAGAACTGCAAACATTTTTGTGCATTTCCTCCTGTTTTTTTTTTAATGGATATTCTTCTACCTAGCTCATATTTTGCAACTGTACATCCTGACCTTTTTCACCTATAATTGCAAAGTGAGAAATAAAACCATCCACGACCAGTCTAATGATACAGTATTTATCCTTTCATAGCACCTGGTGGTTTACACCATGTATATTAAATGTAAACAGAATATAATTTAATATTCCAGTCTAATTCCTTTCTCCTTTCACAGCTTCTCCTTAGTGAATGTAAAACAAAAATGGGTATGGTCTCTTCCTTCAGAGGGTCTCTTTCAAGAGGTGTTAATGGCACTATTATAAGCATTTTATTTCAACTCAATAAAAGTTTCTTGTGCATCTACTATATTTAGAAATAAATGGAACAATTACTGCAAAAACAAAAGAGAAAGAAACAAAACTATCATTCTTTACTAATAATATATTTTGGTAGCAAACACAAAATCATCCACAGATAAATTAATTAATAAGAATTTAGTTAAGTTGATGGATTCAAAATCAATTTATAAAAATTAGTTGGATTTCTATACACCAAAAGCAAACAGGAAATGTGTTTTTAAAAAACCATTTTCAATGATGTCAAAAAATACTGTCTAGGAATAAATCTTAGAAAAGATATGTAAGACCTTTGTGGAGAAAATGAAACTATTAATGACATTAAAGAAAACTTAAATAGAACTATATCATAAAATATAGTTAAAATTATTTTTAAATGTATATAGCAGAGCAAAAAACCAAGAATAGTCAAGACAGCTCTGAAGTAGAAAAGGTGGGAGAGATCTATCTATCCAGAAACCAAGAACTATCAGCTGTATTATTTTGTAGACAAAACTATTATGTATTTGCCCCAAGTTTTGGCATGGGGCAAACCCTGAAAACAGACCCCCATGCGTGTAAAAACCTGATTTATGATAAAGCTTGCAATGTACATCAGTGGTAAAGAATGGACTCTTTAACAACCAGTACTGAAGAAAAAAGAATATTGGCTCTTACCTTACTTGATATTTAAAAAAAGAAATTCAGGTGGATTAAATGTGAATGACAAAACTCTAAAACTTTTATGAGACAATGAAGGAGAATAACTGTGTGACCTCATAGAAGATTTCTTAAACACAAGAGGCCAAAGGATAGATAAACTTCAAGATTCGTTTAAGTTTATTCATCAAGATGTTATAAACAAAAATACGAGCCTTCTAAACCTATAACTAGTATTACTAAAAAGGATTAGTATTCAGAATAAATTGCTCCTATAAATCCAAGAAGGGCAAAAAAACTTGAGCAGGCATTTCCTAGAAGAAACCCAAATGGCCAATAAACATCTGAAAAGATGTTCAGTCTCATTAATAAAAAGAGAAATACAAATAAAAAGCATATAAGATGGAAGCATATCAAATTAATAAAATTTTTTTAAAAACAAGATAATTATAAGGAAGAAGTAGATGAAGGACAGACTTATGTATGTTAGCATTTCTGCAAAGCAAATTCAAGAAGGATAAACCAGAAACTAAAGAGATTGGTTACCAGTAGGAGAGTGGATGGGAAAGTGGTGTAAAGAAGTGAGAATGAGAATGGCTAAGTATGAGGAGGGAAGGGCGGTTCGTACCACCTTTGGCTCTTAGAACCACAGAAAAAAGTTAATCAAGAATGGAGTGGGGGATGGGAGAGTGGAGTCAGAAGGGAGGAGAGGCAGGCAACATGGAATCCAAATGGTAACAAATGAAACCGAACATCACCATCCTGAAAAGGTGAGCATGACAAGAGCAACTCCAAGTAAAACAGACCAGTGTGGGTTGGCAATTGCATAACTTCTAGAAAAAAAATCAAAGAAGTGAATATGTACATTGTAGATAACAAGAACTAGGTTCCTCTGTCAGAGGAGGAAGTCACAAATAAAGACACAAAAAGAACTAAAAGGAACCTTGCTTCACTCTGTATGACAGACCCCAGGTCCATCCACATCTCTACAAATGACCCAATTTTCTGCCTCTTTATGACTGTGTAATATTCCACTGTATATGCGAGGGAGGTAAAGAGGGAGAGGATATATATATATATATATATATATATAGCTGATTCACTTCTTTGTACAGCTGAAACTAATACAACATTGTAAAGCAATTATACTCCAATAAAAATATAAAAAGCATCTTGCAGTGTTCACATGGAATTGGCAAGATCAGTATATAGTATAGAAATAAAGAGGTATCTGAGTCTACATATAGAGCTTCCCAGGTGGTACTAGTGGTAAAGAATCTGCCTGTCAATGCAAAAGACCCAAGAGGCGAGGGTTCAATCTCTGGGTAGGGAAGATCCCCTGGAGAAGGAAATGGCACCCCATTCCAGTATTCTTGCCTAGAAAGTCCCACGGACAGAGGAGCCTGGGGGCTATATATATGCCTAGGTTAATATACATACATATATTTTCTACCACTGTGTGCTGAGCAATTACACACCAGTAACAATAAATACAGTTCCAGTTTCTCTTCATATTACTTGTCATCCTGTTTTTGCTTATAGCACTCTTAGTGGGTGTGAAGTATTATTCACTGTGGTTTTGATTTTCATTTCTCCAACTTCCTAACGGTGTTGAGCATCTTTCCATGTACGCATTGGTCATATGGATATCCTCTTTGGATATCTGCCCATTCAGATCCTTTCAGTTCAGTTCAGTTCAATAGCTCAGTCGTGTCCGATTCTTTGCAACCCCATGAACTGCAGCACGCCAGGCCTCCCTGTCCATCACCAACTCCCGGAGTTCACTCAGACTAGTGTCCATCGAGTCAGTGATGCCATCCAGCCATCTCATCCTCTGTCGTCCCCTTCTCCTCCTGCCCTCAATCCCTCCCAGCATCAGAGTCTTTTCCAATGAGTCAACTCTTTGCATGAGGTGGCCAAAGTACTGGAGTTTCAGCTTCAGCATCATTCCCTCCAAAGAAATCCCAGGCTGATCTCCTTCAGAATGGGCTGGTTGGATCTCCTTGCAGTCCAAGGGACTCTCAAGAGTCTTCTCAAATACCATAGTTCAAAAGCATCAATTCTTCGGCGCTCAGCTTTCTTCACGGTCCAACTCTCACATCCATACATGACCACAGGAAAAACCAAAGCCTTGACCAGACAGACCTTTGTTGTCAAAGTAATGTCTCTGCTTTTGAATATGCTATCTAGGTTGGTCATAACTTTTCTTCCAAGGAGTAGGCGTCTTTTAATTTCATGGCTGCAGTCACCATCTGCAGTGATTTTGGAGCCCCCCAAAATAAAGTCTGCCACTGTTTCCACTGTTTCCCCATCTATTTCCCATGAAGTGATGGGACCAGATGCCATGATCTTTGTTTTCTGAATGTTGAGCTTTAAGCCAACTTTTTCACTCTCCTCTTTCACTTTCATCAAGAGGCTTTTTAGTTCCTCTTCACTTTCTGCCATAAGGGTGGTGTCATCTGCATATTTGAGGTTATTGATATTTCTCCCAGCAATCTTGATTCCAGCTTGTGCTTCTTCCAGCCCAGCGTTTCTCATGATGTACTCTGCATATAAGTTAAATAAGCAGGGTGACAATATACAGCCTTGATGTACTCCTTTTCCTATTTGGAACCAGTCTGTTGTTCCATGTCCAGTTTTAACAGTTGCTTCCTGACCTGCATAATCTTAATTAGGCTATTTGTCTTTTCATTATTGAGTTATAACAGGTCTTTAAATAGTATAAGCTCCTATCACAAATATGATTTGCAAATAATTTCTCCCATTTTGTGGGTTCTCTTCATTTTCTTGATGGTATCCTTTGAAGCACAAATACTGTTAAATTTTAAAAAATTATGCACTTATTTAGGCTGCACCAGGTCTTGGTTGCAGTACTCGGGATTTTCTATCTTGGTTGCTGCATACGGGATCTTTTCTTTTGTTGTAGTTGTTGCACTCTGTGGGATCTTTAGTTGTAACATGAGAACTTAATTGTGGTTTTAAGGATCTAGTTCCCTCACCAGGGATCAAACCCAGGCCCCTGCATTGGGAATGCAGAGTCTTAGCCACTGGACCACCAGAGAGGTCCCCAAATGTTTTTAATTTTGATGGTGACAGTGAAAGTTGATCAGTCGTGTCTGACTATTCGCAAGTCCATGGACTAGACAGTCCATGGAATTCTCCAGGCCAGAATACTGGAGTGGGCAGCCGTTCCCTTCTTCGTGTCCAGTCTGTCTGTCTGTTGTTGCTAGTAGCAGCAGTGGTGATGGTGCTCTTGGAGTCTTATCTGAGAAATTACTGTTTGATCCAAAGTGATGAAGATTTACACCCATGTTTTCTTCTAAGAATTTTATTGTTTTAGGTCTTACATTTAGGTCTTTGATCCATTTTATTGCTTTTTGTTTGTGAGGTAAAGATCCAACTTCATTCTTTCGCATGTGGATATCCAGTTGCCCCAGCACTATTTGTCAAACACTGTAGATTTGGATTAAGTTTTAATATGGGGCAGTCAGTCTTCCAACTTTGTTCTTTTTAAATATTGTTTTGGCTATTCTGGGTCCCTTGAATTTCCACATGAAATTTAGAATCAGCTGGTTCAGTTCAGTTCAGTTCGCCACTCAGTCGTGTCCAACTCTTTGCAAGCCCATGAATCGCAGCATGCCAGGCCTCCCTGTCCATCACCAACTCCCAGAGTTCACTCAGACTCACGCCCATTGAGTCAATGATGCCATCTAGCCATCTCATCCTCTGTCCCCTTCTCCTCCTGCCCCCAATCCCTCCCAGCATCAGAGTCTTTTCCAATGAGTCAACTCTTCGTATGAGGTGGCCAAAGTACTGGAGTTTCAGCTTCAGCATCATTCTCTCCAAAGAAATTCCAGGGCTGATCTCCTTCAGAATGGACTGGCTGGATCTCCTTGCAGTCCAAGGGACTCTCAAGAGTCTTCTCCAACACCACAGTTCAAAAGCATCAATTCTTCGGTGCTCAGCTTTCTTCACGGTCCAACTCTCACATCCATACATGACCACTGGAAAAACCATAGCCTTGACTAGATGGACCTTTGTTGGCAAAGTAATGTCTCTGCTTTTGAATATACTATCTAGGTTGGTCATAACTTTTCTTCCAAGGAGTAAGCATCTTTTAATTTCATGAATCAGCTGGTTAATTTATGCAAAAAAGTCAGCTGGCATTTTGATATGGAATGCATTGAATCTGTAGATCAATTTGGGGAATAATGTCATTCTTAAAAATATTAATGCGACTTCCCTAGTGGTAGAGTAGATAGGAATCATCTGCCAATGTAGGGGATATGGGTTCAATATCTGGGGGTCTGGAAAGATTCCATGTGCTGCAGAGCAACTAAAACCCATGTGCCACAACTACTGAGCCAGCAGGCCCAGAGCCTGTGCTGTGAAACAAGAGAAGCCACTGCAATGAGAGGTGCGTGCACCACATGAAGATTAGCCCTTGCTCATCAAAACTAGAGAAAGCCTAGATGGCAACAAAGACCCTGTGCAACCAAAAATAAATAAACAATAAAAAAAATATTAATGTCTTCCAATTCATGAACATACAATGTCTTCCTACTTATTTAGCTCTTTTAAATTTTCTTTCAACAATATTTTCTGGTTTTAAAGTATAAGTTTCAGACTTCTTTCATCAAATATACTCCTAAGTGTTTTATTCTTTTTGATGCTATAATAAATGGGATTCTTTTTAAATGTCAGTTTTGGATTTCTTGCGATGTTTCTGTGACTTTTTTGTAGTATTTTAAAATTAAAAAGAAAACTTAAAAAGAAGCACAACCATATACAATATTTGCAACTGAGAGACACTGCTGGTGGGAATGTAAAATATAACCAACCACCTTGAAAAAAAATGTAGTTATTTTTATTTTAGTAAGGTTGATAAGCGTACACAATCTATGCCCCAACAATTGTACTCCAAGAAACTGTTTACCTGTGTACCAGCCCTGCTTGAAATAAAAATAGAAACAACTTAAATGTCCATCAGTAGCAGAAATGGATTTTTTAAAATGTGTGTTATATTCATATAATGGAATACTAAAAAGCAGTAAAATTAGTAAATTACAACTACACACAACAACAGGATTAATCTCAGGAACATATTTGAGTATAAAAAGGAAATTAAAGACAAATGCACTTAGAGAAAGGATTTAAAGTATACAAAATTAAACAATATACTATTTAGGAGTTTTGTACAGTAGCAAAACTATAAATGAAACAAGGGAATAATAAACACAAACCTCAGCATAATGGTTACCTTTCAAAGAAGATGAATGTTAGCATGGAGAGGGGAACAAGAGTAACATATTTTGATGGAAACATGGTGTGTTCCCTATATTGTGATTTTTAATATCTCTTACAAAATTTATAAATGTGATCTGTTCAATATTTAAAATTTCTTAAAAGCGGGGAAAATAAATATATACCCCTGTTTTAGAAATTTTTAAAAGACATTAATAGCCATACAAAATCTAGTTGATGGATATATCATCAAAATACAGTAACTATTTTCTCATCACTTTCTACTTTTACTATAGAAAAGTTGAAAGACTAGTGCAAGAAATATCTATATACCCTTCAATGAGTTTCACCAATTGTTAATATTTTGCTAGATTTGCTCTTTCTCTTCATTTTATCCATTGTTGTTATTCTTGCTGAAAAACTTGGAAGTTAAGTCACATGTAATATTCAACCCTATATACCTCAATGTGTACTTCTTAAGAGCAATGGCATTCTCCTATATAACTAAAATATCCTTATCATGTCCAAAGAACTGAACTAACATTGATATAATACTCTCTAGTACACAGCTTAGATTTGTACTTTTTAAATGAATTTTAATTGTATTATAGCCATGGTATCCAGTCCCATCACTTCATGGCAAACAGATAGGGAAATAGTGGCAGACTTTGTTTTTTGGGGCTCCAAAATCACTGCAGATGGTGACTGCAGCCATGAAATTAAAAGAAGCTTACTCCTTGAAAGGAAAGTTATGACCAACCTAGACAGCATATTAAAAAGCAGAGACATTACTTTGCCAACAAAGGTCCGTCTAGTCAAGGCTATGGTTTTTCCAGTAGTCATGTATGGATGTGAGAGTTGGACTGTAAAGAAAGCTGAGCGCTGAAGAACTGATGTTTTTGAACTGTGGCATTGGAGAAGACTCTTGAGAGTCCTTGGGACTGAAAGGAGATCCAACCAGTCCATCTTAAAGGAAATCAGTCCTGAATATTCATTGGAAGGACTGATGTTGAAGCTGAATCTCCCAATACTTTGGCCACCTGATGCAAAGAGCTGACTCATTTGAAAAGATCCTGATGCTGGGAAAGATTGAAGGCGGGAGGAGAAGGGGATGACAGAGGATGAGATGGTTGGATGGCATCACCAACTCAATGGTGATGAGTCTGAGTGAACTCCGAGAGTTGGTGACGGACAGGGAGGCCTAGTGTGCTGCCATCCATGAGGTCACAAAAAGTCAGACACAACTGAGCAACTGAACTGAACTGAACTGATTTACAATGTTGTGCTAGTTTAGGCATACAGCAGAGTGAATCAGTTACACATATACACATATCCACTCTTTTTTAGATTCTATTTCCATATAGGTCATCATAGACTATTATTGAATAGAGTTCCCTGTGCTAATAGTAGGTCTTATTAGTTATCTATTTTGGATATAGTAGTGTATCTGAGTTTCATTAATTGCCCCAGAGCTGTGTTTTTTATTTTTAGGTCTAAGATCCAATCAAGAATTAAGCATTGTACTTAGTTGTCCAGTCTATTTATTCTGTATAATTAAAACAGCTCCCCCCCCTTTTTATCTTTTTGGTCTTTTAAAAAATGCAGGTTCTGGATTTTCCTGAGTGTTCTTAGATGATTAGATTCAGTTAAACACGTTTGGCAATTATACTTCATGGGTGATGTCATGTACTTCCCTTTGTTCATAAGGTCAATCTGTCCCATAACGGGAGATGCAAAGTTTGATTGCATAGATTCTATGCGATCCTATGGACTGTAGCTCACCAGGCTCTTCTGTTCCTGGGATTCTCCAGGCAGGAACACTGGAATGGGTTGTCATGCCCTCCTCCAGGGAATCTTCCTGACCCAGGGATTGAACCCACATCTGCATTGGCAGGTGGGTTCTTTACCACTAGCGCCACCTGGATAGCCAGAACTGGAGGTTTAGATAAGGTTAACAGAGGCTTGTTTTGTCTCTGAGATAGTGGGCCAGCTTTAAACTGATGGGATGAGCTCCAGGCAGGAAGGAAATGGAAGGTAGCAATGAGAGAAAAGAATCAATAGTGAGGAGAAGGCAGCATCCAGAGCCAGGTTGGGAGCATCAGACTTCAACAGAGGAGGGCAGCTCTTCACTGATCGGGAAGGGAGGGGAGAGACCAGTGTGTATGCAGTTAGGTTTCCAGATTTAGAAGGAAGTTTATAATCTAAAGTGGAGAGGGAGGGGAGAAGCAAGCAGCATGGGCATTTGCTAAGAGGAGGAGGTCAGAAGTGTGAATGAAACTAAGTCTTTAACAGCCAGTCACTGTGGAGGAAGGGAAAAAGAGCCAACCAAGAAAGAATTTATGAGACATCAATCGGGCTGATTTCTCCCCCCACACTGTGTGTTGCAAAGGAGGCTGTGGTCTGTTGTTGGAGACCTTGGGATTTACAGTTCCAGATCTGTAGGGTCTGCAATGTGACCAGGAGCAGGTGACCAAGCAGGAGTAAAGGTGATGGTGTTTCAGAAGAGAGCGTAAGAAGAGAAACTAGGAGCTGGTGAGGCAGAGACTGTGAGGCAGGTGCCAGCATTGGCTAAATACTAGAGGTGGGCACTGCGCTGCTACTGTTGAGTTGGAAACTGACTGCACAGATGCTGACTTTGGGTACTTGTTCAGTTATACTCAAATGAAGGAGTCTTGGTATTTCTCCACTTCATCTCAGGACAGAGTGGTTTCCTTGTATTTTTTTCCCTGGATCTCATTCCACGCAACCTTTGTCACTGCCTTTTTTTCTGGCTTACATTGTAGGTGATGACAAGGAGATCTAAGGTTGATGATATCAAGAAAGTACCTTTCAGAAAGTGAAAATGCCTTCTCTCTCTTTCTGTCTCCCTCCTAATCTCTACCACTGCCTTAAAGCTTCCTTAAGTTCTTTTGGTTGGAATGACCTATCTACATATCAGCAGATGACACTGTCTCTCTGGTTATTTTCTGACCAGGCATGCACTGAGCTGTCAAATTTATGTCATTCCCCTGCACATGATGGAATTTCCCTGACTGGATGCTACCAGACCTGCTCTCGGTTGCTGGGGGCTCCCACTGATACCATTCTAAAAGCAGGGAGGAACACTTCCCTGGTGGCACAGTGGATAAGACTCCACCTGCTAAGGCAAGGGACACAGGTTCATTCCCTAGTCTGAGAAGATTCCACATGCTGAGGAGCAACGAAGCCCATGTGCCACAACTACTCAGCCTGGGCTCTGCAACAAGAGAGTAGCCCCCCGCTCTTTGCAACTAGAGAAAGCTTGAGTTCAAGGCAGCAAAGACTCAGTGCAGCTAAACTAAATAAATATCCCAAGGACTATTTTTTTAAAAAGCAGGGAGAAGGAAAATATGGACAGTCACCAACCCTTCCTGTTTTCATCCTATCCATGTTGAGTTGAAAGTGGCTTACAGTTTGATAACCTAATTCTAATTTATAAACTTGGAACTTTTTGAATTAGAAGAATTATACTATAATAACAGCCTATTTAAAAAATGACACTAAAACAGAAGTACCTCCTATAGTCTAGAAATCCCTTCGGCTGCTTCTCCATGGATTGCTGCAGCACTTACAGGTCCTTTTAGGGCAAACATAATCCCCCTATGGGGGACATGGCAACCCATTCTAGCATTCTTGCCTGGAGGATTCCCATGGACAGAGGAGCCTGGTGGGCTACAGCCCATAGGATCGCAAAGAGTCAGACATGACTAAAGCAACTTAGCATAGCACACACAAAAACGATTAACCCATTTCATCTTTTTTTCACCTTCCAATTCTTTTCTTAATGTTTTCTTTCCCTTCCTGCCTCCCTTCCTTAATTAGAAAAGGACCTGAGGTATCAGTGGGTCACCTCGGTGCTGAGTCGGCAGCAGCCTGACGGTTTCTATTTCCACCTTTTTCTTTCAGCCACTCAAGGGCTGCCAAGGAAGTGGCCTTTCTGCAAGTCCTGG
The DNA here is from genome assembly GCA_006408695.1 of Aepyceros melampus. Taxonomy (NCBI): domain Eukaryota; kingdom Metazoa; phylum Chordata; class Mammalia; order Artiodactyla; family Bovidae; genus Aepyceros; species Aepyceros melampus. Next base: position 414,605 of record SJXQ01001978.1, read on the forward strand.
CTGCTTCTCCCTGCCTGGTGCTTTTCCTGGTAGGTGGGCCCCAGAAAGGCTTCTTTTAGGGAAAGGCAGATGGAACCAGAGAGCGAAGCACTCAGATCCTGGTGCTCCCTCTGCCCATCTCTCCCCTTCCTCCCTCCAGCACCACCCCGCCCTTCAAACAGTGGCTGAGCCCCTGCTGGTGCCAGGCCCAGGAGAGGCAGAAAGGAGGCACCAGACACACAGGGATGAGAAAACAGTCCTTGTCCCCAAAGCACTGCCCCCTGGCCCTTCCACAAACAAAGCTCTCCTTGAGTCACAGGCCAAAATACGAGGAAAACTGAGTCAAATGACTTCTTGAGAAGCCTTTCTGTTTTCATAGCAATGACTTTCAAGAATTGTTTTACTGGAGAAGCTCTGCTCTGGAAAATCTCTTTACACCCTAACATGCTCCAGGTCCTTCACATTCTATCAACTGTTACGTGTTCCAAGAATATGAAGGTATTCAAATAAAAAAGTGAATAAATTGTGGTGTGTTATGATAGAGAATATCATATACATTCATTAAAAATGATGCTTACAGGGGACTTCCCTGGTGGCCCAATGGTTAAGAATCCAGATGCAAGTTTGATCCCTGATCAGGAAACTAGGATCCCAGGAGCCCTCACGCTATCCTCAGCTAAGAGTCTGTGCTCTTCCAGGAAAGATCCCCAGTGCTGCAACTAGGCCAAAATACATAAATATTTAAAAAAAACAAAAAATAAAACAAGAATGATGCTTACAAAAGCTTAATGAGATGGAAAAATGGGCCAACTATAATACCTGACACAGGCAGAGAAGAGAGCCTAGAATATTAGGTATTAAGTCACTGAAAGTGATTATCCTTGAGTGGCAGGATAACAAGTGCTTAAAACTTCCTACTTTTATTTTTCAAAGTTAAAAAAAAACTTTTTTCTATAATAAAAATGAGTACTGTTATTTAAAAATATCTAGAAGTGATTGTTTCTGTAGCAAATATTTTTAGTAAACATGCCAAGGTCAGATGTGAATACTTTTAAAAATGTGCTTTGTCTTGAATTTTCGGAATCTGTCTATAGCACTGATTTTCTTTAATTTTAAGCTACTGTAACTAGTCAAATTCCAGTACCTTTCAGAGGAATGATAATCTCAAAATACTCACTTTGGAAGAAGCCAAGGGCATTGAGAAGGGGAAAGGAAGGGCCAATGAAATTTCTCTAGCTGTCAAATGTGCAGGGTTTTATTTAGGGTCTTGCCCTGATAAGCTCAGTTGGTAAAGAATCCACCTGCAAGGCAGGAGACCCAGGTTCGATTCCTGGGTCAGGAAGATCCACTGGAGAAGGGACAGGCTATCCACTCCAGTATTCTAGGGCTTCCCTCCTGGCTCAGCTGGTAAAGAATCCTCCTGCAATGCAATAGACCTGGGTTTGATCCCTGGGTTGGGAAGATCCCCTGGAGAAGGGAAAGGCTAGCCACTTCAGTAATCTGGCCTGGAGAATTCCATGGACTGTATATTCCATGGGGTCGCAAAGAGTCGGCATAACTGAGCGACTTTTACTCACTGATTAAGAAAGGTGAAAGTGCAGGTCATCAGGAGGTTATCTGAGGAAAAGGCTCGGGGTGGGGGAGTCCGACTGCTGACCAGAGATGACTTCACCTCCTGAAACAGGTGCTCAGATACCCTGGCTAGCGTATGACTGAGCTATTGGATAACAAACTCGGCAAGGCCACAAATGCCACTTGGTACAAGGAAAACACCTATAAGAGAAGGTGCTCCCTCCACAGTAAGGAAGTGGAAAATCCACAAGAAGTAACCAAAATCTGGTTAATGCCTGGTGTGACGAAAGCCCCTCTGCTTCCCTCAGTGGAAGTGGGCAGAGAGAAAAATGCAGAATGGCCAATAGTGGAAGATGCCTAGAACTCACTTCTGCTTCTGGAAGAGCTGTGAAAGAAGGCGTCTGACCATCTCTGGCTAATTCACTTACAAGTCAGTATTTCCAAGTGACTGTGGGGTAACTTGTCAATCAAAATTTTAGAGGCTCAAGTGAAGATTGCACTGTTAATCAGGTGCTTGGGTCTCCAGAAGGCATGGACAAACCTTTCATGTCTCAGGCACAGTCACTAAGAGGTGTTAAAAGAGGGAAAAGGCTATGGTTAGCTGGCTCATCTGGCCCATGGAACTAGCAACAAAAGATTTCACAGAGAGCTGTACTCATCAAAGGGTGCTCCTCTGACGAGCCGTCTGGTCTCCCCTGGGAGCTTGCTGGAAGCCAACCCAGTCCTGCGGAAGGGAATGTGCTTTTCTTTTTTAATGGATTTCTTTTTATGAGGACCATTTTGCATTGAATTTGTCACAATATTGCTTCTGTTCTATGTTTTGGGTTTTTGGCCACACGGCATATAGGATCTTAGCTCCCATCAGACTGGGGATAGAACCCACACCCCTTGCATTGGAAGCCAAACTCCTAATCACTGGACCACCAGGGAAGTCCCAGGAATGTGCATTTTATTAATAACAAGGTCCCCAGGTGCTCTGCATGTACAGTAAAGTTTAAGGTGTGTGAACGACAGGTGCAGAGTATTTCAAGCTCTTCTGAATCTTCCTGCTTCCCACCTGTTTTCAAATATATAGAAAACAATTTTTTTACTGTGGCAAAAAGATTTATCCTCCACTTAAAAATCTCTGTGAGTGTGTTTGTGTGTGTTTGCCCTCAGCTAAGGTACTCAGAAGCAACTTGACATTTATAATTTCCTTTTCAAACCTAAAGTTAACAAAAGCAGGCATTTTCCAGCAATCTCAATTTTCTAAATTCCTTATTGCTTCTTGTAATTCTAACCAAATGTGATGTTTGAGAGGGATGTTATTTACCCCAGACTACTAAAATATTTGCTCCTTACCTTTTTACATTTTCTGGAAAAAAAATTTTTTTTTCCTTCTCAGCTTATTCTCTTAGGAGATGACCTTCTCCTAAGGTCATCAGGAGAAATTCTAACTTTGAATTTTTAAAATGAGGTTTCTCATTGCTGACACGGGAAGTGGTGTTCTGGTTTCTAGGTTGAAAACGTGCTGGTAGTGTGCTAAATGTATAATAAAAGTCCTCCTGTGAGAATGTGACTCACTGAGCTATAGAAAGAGCTCAGGTAGCTCAGACTCCACCATCCCAAGCAGGGTTATCTCTGCCCTGAGGGAATTTCTCTTCATAAGTGAGTGGCCAGCTTCCAGGCCACTGAGTATATCACAGATTTAACAGAATCGGGCAAACATACACATTATTAGTTTACCCTTGACCTAGGAGGAGCAAGGTCAGAGTACTCAGAGGACATACTTACACATGAATTTGAAGTAATATTTAAAGTACTCCTGTGATATTTAGTACTGTAAACAAAAGGACAGAAGTGCCCTACACATGTTTGGATTAAGCCAAAGGAAAAAGCATAGGGAACCTAAGACTGGATCTAGGTAGGGTCCTCCTTGAAAGCTCCATCTTACCTGATTGTCGAATCCGTTGAAGAGTTTGCTGCACCAGGACTTCTGACCTTGGGACAATGATGATGAAGTCCACTTTGCTGAAGTGGCCAAGGCCAGGCTCTGGCTGCCGCTGTCCGCGATAGCACACACCTGGGACAAGAGTTTTCTGGCAACTGTGAGCTGCGGCTGATAAATCTGGAAGGTCTCATTCCCTAAATCTAAAATGTGAAAAGGTCATAAGAACACGATTAATTCACTTCTGTGATGGCCTCTATGAATCTATACAGGGACAAGTAATAACACCCAGTGTAAAGTGATGCTCTGTCACCAAGAACCTTCACTTCCTACTCTCTCTCTCTATTAACTTTTAACAGATCGTCCAGATTTAACAGATTGTTTCCCTGACAACTCAGCTGAAAGGATGTGCTCAAGAGTGAATGTGGCAATTTCACAAATGTATTATTATAAAATCAATCGTCTCACAAAGTATGAGCTTGGCACCCCTCCCTTGCCCAGAAACAAGGCCAACAGACCACATCTTTGCAGCTGGAGCCAGGACTCATCTCTGGAAAGGGGACAAGCTTCCTGGTTTCTTTAGGACTGTCAGCACAGGTCAGGTGCCCAGGCCCAGACCCTGACCAGAGGCAATGCCATAACCATAATCTTGCTGAGTTCCTTTGAGCTTTTCTGGATGGCACTGCAGTAAACACTGTCTCTCTAGCAAGTCAGTTGCAACATGGTTTGAAATTCTCCTCTTCATGACACTAACTTCACCTTTCTTTCCTCTTAACTCCACTTTGCCAGTGCGTGTGACCTGGCAGGTCTGGTCAACTCTAGTGCTGACGCCTGTGCTATCTGAAGAGACCTGATTCATGACACATCCAGCTGGCTGCTCAACAGGTGACATATCAGAAAAACACTGCCCAGATACTTTAAACTTGCCAGTAGCTTTTTATTACAAGTTACGACCAAGCAGTCAATCTCTTATACGTGCATGCGTTCACACACACCCATGAGAGATAGGGTTAGTCAGCTAAACACCTGAGCAGGAAACATTTAATGCTTCTTGAAAGGACTGCTTTTTATCAGGAACACATGTGGAAGTCTGCGCGGCACACACAAGGGCCCAATTAACTGTGCTAATGAACGTTTTCTAAAACCAAGCTGCAACACAGCCCAGGCAAAGACAGTGGGCACATGACCACCAGCCACCAAGGAACCCTGACAGTGAGTGGGTCTCCCTACCGGCCGAGACAACCCACTAGAAAAGCCCCAAACTGCAACTTTCAAGAACAGCCCACATAGTTTTTGACCCACAAAGATAATCAATCGAAATAAAAAATCCATCTTTGGATACTTAGACTGTTATATCTTTCACTTCACAGGTTAGACAGCTGGGGACTAAAAGAGGAGGCCTAACTTTGTAGGTTTGAACTTAGCAAATTTTGACGTTGGATGAAAGCTAAAAATACATTTAAGCAGTGTTTCTTCTCTTTTTCATCATTAAAATCTCTTATTTATTTATTATGTATTTTTAGGCAGTATTTCTTAAACAGGGACTCGAGGGTGTGAATGTGGGAATCTGTAAGTATTCTGAGAATTTAAAAATTCTAACTTGGTTCACATAATACATTTTAGATCACGTGGATGATTACTGCCATATAACATCCAGGAGTCAAAAATCTTTATTGCCTTCAAATTCATTTTTATGCCTGGGGTGATGCCAAGCCATGCTCCTTTTCCTATTGCGGTCATCCTAATGCATGAAGGATGCATTCCCACTAAGTATTAATAGAAGCCAAAAAGCTGTCAGCAGCTGCTCATACAGATCTGTTTCATATCCATTCCTCTGTTCTTTGTTCTGTCCTTTTTGACACTGTCCCTATCAAATAGGAACTTGAGGTAGGAATCTGAACCTAACGGAATCCAACCTAGAGATCCAACTCCTCACCCTGGTCCCACCATCCCCCTTGGCATCCTGCAAGTCCGCTGTAGGGCACATGATGTCCAGTGTTTCTGCTCCAGCTTCCAGGAAGGCCTCACTAACCCTGAGACTGTGTGCTTGCTAAGTTGCTTCAGTCGTGTCCGACTCTTTGTTGACCCTATGGACCGTAGCCCGCCAGGCTCCTTTGTCCATGGATTCTCCAGGGAAGAATACTGGAGTGGGTTGCTATGTCCTCCTCCAGGGAATCTCCCAACCCAGGGATCAAACCTGCACCTCTTATGTCTCCTGGCAGGCAAGTTCTTTACCACTAGCACCATCAGGGAAGCTCTGAGATTATGTGTGTTTTACATATTGGAAGGTAAGTGCAGGGAGTGGAGAGCCAGGGGCCCAAGCCAGACTTTGTCCAGATTCTTTCAGGCAGTTCTCTAAAGCCCTATGTGAGCACCCAGAGCTGGTGGGCCCAGCTGTGGAGCTAAGGAAGGTACACCAAGGACCCCAGAATCTTGTGAGGGAGAACAAAAGAGAGAGGAGTACTGTTTAAAATAAAATCTTTGACCTAATTCCAGGTGACATTTACTAAGAACAAAGGCATCAGACCCAGGCCTCAGGGTAAGGGATAAGCAAATGGCAACCCACTCCACTATTCTTGCCTGGGAAATCCCATGGACAGAGGAGCCTGGTGGGCTACAGACCATGGGGTCACAAAGAGTCGGACATGACTGAGCAGGCATGCACACACAGGGTAAGGTGTTTTTAACTTGAGCCAGACCTCTCGAGGAGATAATGAGGAAAGGCCTGTCACAGTCCATGACTGAAAGACAAGACCTCAGAACCCTCAGAACGAGTCAGCTTCTACGTCCGTCCCGAGGATGGGGTTCCCTCCTTCTGGCCTGAGGTGGCATTACCCAGGTTCTGCGTAGGGATCATAGCAGCAGCCTCCTGAGGCGACACGTATTCGTTAAGGTCTCCGTTGAAAGGGGTCACCACACTGTCTCCTCGTCTCTGTTGCATTTTGTCTAGCAGCTTGTCTAGGTCATCACCTGTTACAAAATGAAGTGGAGATGAGGAAGTCTCCAGGAGGGACGTGTTTGTATCAGATGCTGGGCAGCGAGGCTGGGTTTCTGTCGAGATCTGCCAGCCATCCCACTTCTCACATCAGAATTCACACTCAGTCACCCCCGTAACAGAATCCCCATAGCCACAGCTATCCTTGTTTGTATCATGCTTACAGGTTCAGACTCTCACATACTATTGATAATTCTCTCTCGGCCCCTGTTATACCCAGAGCAGGCAGGATGGGATCATTGCGTCTCCATTTGACATATTAGAAAACTAGGTCTGGGAAGGCCCGGTGTTGCCCAAGGTCACACAACAAAGCAGTGGCTGAGCTGAAGCTTCCCATCCTAGCGCCCGGACTCCTCTGCTGTGTCAGGAGCAAAATGCTTAGCAGAAACCATTCCAAATGAGAGAACGTAAGTTGTCGAGCTTAAGCTCTACTCTCAGCTCATGGACAGGCTAAGATTTAGATCCAGAAAATCATGCAGCTGGGGACCCAGCAGCACTGCTGAATCCGACAGCCACTCACCTAACGATGTGGTTTTGAAATGCGATGCCAGGAAACTGACCTTTCCCGTGATGAGTTCATAACTAATTTCTTTCAAAAACTCACTTGTGGTGAGCATGCTCTCTGCCAGAGCCCTGGACTGGTGCTGACCTGCAGAACAGAGGGAGAGATGACGTGCCAGTGGACAAATGCTCGCCGGGACATGATTTATAATAAAACATCCAGAACTGAAAATGCAACCAGAGTCTGTGTCTAGAGGGACTTGGATAAGGAAAGTCTGGTGCATCCAAAGGTAATGCTGGTGACTACCCAGCATTTGAAAGGATGATTCCAAAACTCCATTTGAAATGAAGTTTCAGTTACAAAGATAGGTGATTAAGGGAAAAAAAAACAACATCCCTTATGCGCATGGCAACCCATTCCAGTATTCTTGCCTGGAGAATCCTGTGGACAGAGGAGCCTGGCACACAGGCACGCATGTTTGTAACTGGAAAAACATGCCATGGATGTGTTTAAAAACTAATGGAGGGATGTTAAAAACCTTTAAAAAATTGCCTGCATGGCTATTACGAATATCAGTCTTAAAAATGTAAACTTATGTTGTTTTTTTAACAAATGAAAATTAGAAAAAATGAATGTGGTATACTTTCTGATGAAGCTTATTGAAAGATACATACATCACAAAGAGATAGCAGGTGGGTTTCGTCAAAGCAAGGAGGCTTGGCCCCTTTGTTAGGAAGATGTGAGAGCCATTCACAGAGAGGAGAAAAGCAAAATTTAGTCCAAATAGCAACTCAGGATGGCATCTGATAGAAAATCAGCACCAGAAACAAAAACGCATTTTGTAATGTACCAACTTTCTGAAGCTTTTCTTTACGGTCAATGTTACAGCATTAAATACCCTCTCTGGTGAAGAGGTGAATATGTGAGTTAAGTTCCTGGCAGATAATGATGAACTGGCTTAGGCCACCTGTGGCAGTGGCTTTATCACATGCTAGAGTGGTAACATTTCCAAAACCTTTTAAGGACAGAAGCGACATGAGACAAGGGTATCTGTTACCAGGATGTGCTTTGAAATAATGCTCCCACCACCAGCTGACAGGGACGCCAGCCAAACTACAGGCTACAAAAGGTCTGATCTGAGGAGCAAAGGAAAAGTTAAAATTAGGAGGAAGAACCCAAGCTGAGGCCCTTGATCAGAGATTAATTGCATGGATTCCTGAGACAGTCAGCAAGTAGTTTTCAAATAGACAGATGATTGGATGAATAGATTTTAAAAATTACTCACCTAATACGACCACACAAAACTCATTTCCTCTGATTTTCGAAGCACAAATGGTTACCACATAATCTGGTAGTTTTTGATAGTGCCTCATTTCACTGAGAGTCCTCAAAGTTTCTGAAATGCCCTCTGCCAAAGAGTTCTGGGTCACAATCACATGAACCAAGTCTTGAGACACGCTGGCAATTAATCTAGCCAGCCAGGGGAGTTGTCCTGGAGACACTGGTGTGCACTGCGCACCCATCTGCAGCGCTCTCTCTCTCAGAGTAAATTCCTGCATAGCTTTCAGCATAATTTGTTCAAATTCTTCCCTGAGAGGTATCTGATCAGGACCTAAATTGAAGAGAATTATAGCTAGAATTTTTTTTTTTTTTTTTAGATCACAGCTAGAAAAGAGAGACAAGTACATACACACACAAATACACCAGTATGTGTCTATTCCGGCTGGCAAGTAAGCTTTTTTTCCTGTAGTGGCCGTAAGTATAGTGCCTCTACTAATCATTTTTGATTGTGAAACTGCCTTCTCTCTTCTCTGTCTGCCTCAGTATATATTTTTACAATGCAGACTTCTGTTCCTGTTCTCTTTAAAAAAAGATGTGCTCAGAGAGTATCAATTCCACTGTATGCCTTGGGAGACGGTCACTGAGGGTGGTAATTTTAAAAATAATATCAGAAATATTATTATATGGTGGTGGTGGTGTTCAGTCGCTATTTTGTGTTCGACTCTTTGCAACCCCGCAGATTGCAGCATGCTGAAGGTAGTGTTTTTGTTGACATATGAAACTTGGCATTATGGAAATAGTTAATGACTAATAAAGCAAGAAGCTAACCCACTAGTGTGTATAATCAGCTTCAGGCTTCACGCAGTTCTCATTTTATTCATAAATACTTTAGAAAAACATTTGCATGTATAGCCTCTGTACCAAATTTTGAGAATACAGTCCACAAGGAAAGTTAAGTTATTTTTCACTCCCAATTTATATTTAGGCAGTGTCACGCTTTCCCCAGATAGAGAATGCTCTCATCAGTGAGTTATTTCCCAGAGTTCTGGGGTAAAGATGGCCTTTGGCCCTCCTCTCTGGTTGTGGTTATGGCTAAGCTTTCACGGTTGATCCGTCCACCCTGGAATTAGGGGGATTTTGTTTCTCTTTAGAAACTCAACCAGGCTTTAGGACAAAATAAGCAAGTCAACGTCTGGCATCCAAGTGACATAAATGAATTCTTACACTTAAGTTTAAGTTGAAACTGGCAGGACTATGTTCACTGCTGCTACTCAAAACCCCTTCTTTGGCTGTGCAGAACTGAGCTTTGAAACTCAGACTTCTAAAACAGATCTAGAATCCCTCGGTGTCTGTGATCTGAGATCAAGCAATTGCCTTGGAATCCAAAGTCAAAAGCCCCTTGCAGAAAAAATACAGGGATGAGGGACCTGACTTCTGTATGGGAAGGAGGCACTGAATGAATCAGAAATCTCCTTTCTTTAACAGGGATTTAAGTGGCCTCCCTGACCCTGCCCGTCATCTCTGGGAAAGGAAGAAAGTGAAAGTTTAGTAATGTTTAGGACAATCAAAATTAAATAAAATGTTATAGGTTTTTTTCTTTTTAAATATGTTTTAAAAATAAACAATTTTGGATAACCACAAGTACACCTATTGTCTAGCACAGGGAACTCTGCTCAACGTTATGTGACAGCCTGGATGGGAGGGGAGTTCAGATGTATGTATATGTATCGCCGAGTCCCTTTGCTGTCCATCATGTGATTGTGCAGTGAAACTATCACAACATTGTTAATTGGCTATACCCCAATACAAAATAAAAAGTTAACAAAAAAAATCAATTTTAATTTGAAAAAATAAACCAGTTTTTTCCAGGATTGGCTGGAGCCAGAGGGAAGTAAAAGAGTGAAGTTCTCACAGACTTTTCTCTTCTGTATATAGAAAGAGGGCAAAGAATTGGCAGTGTTTACACTGGCTTTATGTTTCCATGCCTTCCCCAATCCTTTACTAGGGGAGACCTTTCTTATCACCTGCGAGCCACCAAAGTTTCTGGTCTTCATTTAACTTTACCAAACTAGCGCCATGGTTCACGGCCATTAAGTACACACTTAGCAGAGAGCTCAAAGTGCATAGAATTGTATTGACTGTATGAGGAGAAGGGAAGGTGGTCGTCTGTTTAAAGATTTCCCCATCAGAACAAACCACAGCTCAAAAAGCATGTGGCTCTGCCTGCCTCCAGCTTCTCACAGGCCTTCTGAAGAAGCTGGTGAACAGGTATGTCGTAGGAGCCACCTCAAACCATGATGGAGTTAACATATTCTATTAGGCAGCATCATTAATCCCAAACACAAAGACATTCTGGGAAAATAAAATCTCAAACACGTTCATGGCATTCTTGGTTACCTTAAAACTCACTTCTAGAGTTTTGATCGAATTACTGTTAGGAATGAGAAATGGAGGGAAAAGTATTAAAGTTTAAAGAAGTAAGAGACTTTTTTTTAGAGTAAATTGCCTAGTTTCCAATCACCTCCCATCATTTCTTCATCCTTAGCCTTTACAGCTAAATTGCAGGAGCCTTTTCTCCATTTGATTATGGTCATTTTTCCCCCTTCAAGTACTGATCTCCAGTTACTCAGCCCAGACAACAGGGGTGAAGGCTTTTCAGCTAGAGCTGCCATAATAGGAAAGAACAAGGGTCCAACCGACTCTAGGTCCTCCAAGACTCTGGATTTGCTGATTTCATCACCTACTTCAAAAGACTTTCAGATTGTGAAATAACTGAGACTTATTTTTTAAAAAGTGACTGTAGTGGAAGGATCCATTCTTTCTGAAAAATCTTGCTTTTCTTCTTTCTCTGTTACATTCAGGTAACTGAACCATCTGAGTATTAGCCCTGTCCTCTTAGGAGTCTGGATTTATTTTTTTTGGATGTCTATTTATAATCTATACAATATGTGAAAATATTCTTGCTGCCTTCTTTGAAATTTCTGAAGGCCAAAAAAAAAAATTAAGGACTCCAGAAGAGTTAGTTGAGGAGAAGTGACGTCTCAATGTTTAAAATTTACATTAAGAAAAAGAAACAGCTATTTATTTTGGACATCGAGAAACATAATTAATTGGTTGCCAGTAAAACTCTGGATTGAATTGATCCTGAAGGGCAGAGAAGAGTTTTGTCTAATAAAGAGTGTTCTATTTTTTAATAAAAGAGTTTTTAGTAATTTAAGGGAAGATGTTTTGTTTAGACCATGTGGTTCATTTAATTAACTTGGACTTTGCTTAAATTGTTACTGAGATTGAAAAAAATGCTATACAGATATGTTTGGTTTGGTATAATAGCATTACTTCATGTGGTCTTGTCTTACTGATCCTGAATGCATCTTGAAGCTGTTTTTTCATCCTGAAACATGGTTGAAAGTCAGTATGTATCAATTAAAATTATGATGTCAAACGTCAGACCCAGGAGATTTTTTATAATTTTACCACCTGCTAATAAAAATGATTACAAGTCCCAGATTTATCATGACAGTGGCTCATGAGATACCTGAAGCCTCACCAAATTTCAAAAGCCCATGTCAAGGCAGATCCTATGTCAAGGCATGCCTTTGGGCTCTCGAGGTACTAAGAGGTACACAGCCAAGGCTGCAAGCTGACGCTCCAAGGACTGAAGGTGAAGTTTGTGTGTGTGTTTGTGTGTGTGTGTGTAACATTGTTTAGCCCCATGTCTTTTTATCATTTAACACCAAAGTACTTTAAAACATTGAAAAAAATTCACAAGAGCACAGAAAAAATTTTTAATGTGTAATTTTACACCTCAAACATTTTTCCTAAGTAAATCAGTGGTTTGAAGTCATGGAAAGAGTGTATAATTAGGCTGCATAATAGATGGCCCACTGCAGTTTGCAAAATAAAGGACATTGCAATGTAAATGCTGTGGAGTCCCTGCAGTATTGTTGGGGCACATGCATACACCCACTATGGGGCTCAGGAGGAGATATCAAATAGAGGAAGGAAGTGAAGGGTTCATGACCTACGTATCCCTTTACCCTAAAGCCCAGAAGATCTTCCAGGCAGTTCCAAGATACTACCTCAAGGAAGGGAAGTGGTCTGGGACTACATCAAAGGGATGAAGCTACAGAAGAAAAAAAAAGCGTGTAGGGACAGTGGATAAATAAGATAAAAAGGCCAAGTGGAAAATCGGAAAATAACCGTCTAAGGAATGACTACATTTGCATTCCAGATGGGAGCTGCACTTTCAGAAAGGTGGCTTGGCCTGAGTCCCCAAGGGAGGTACCCATGGCACAGCTCTCAGTCTGCCAACATCAACTGCTTTGGAGACCTTAGACCAACAGGGGACTGGACGCTAGGTGGAGCAATTTATCTCTTCTAGAACCTGAAGAAGTAAAGCGCGGAGCAAGGGAGGCTAGGTCTGAGAAAAGAGGAGAAAAAAAGTAGGAAAGAAAAGGAAATGAATAGGAAAGAAATGGAGGAAAGGACGAGGAAAAGTCATAGTGAGTGGGGTTGAAGAAAAGAATGTTAGAAGCGAAAAAGGAGAAGGAAGAAGTGGATAAAGGTGAGAAAGTGGGTGAGAAAGGAAAAAAGTATGTTACAAAACAGAATAAAAATGGTCACCATCAAATGATTATTGAAAATAGCTTACCCAGCCGTACAAGATACTGTATTGTCAGAAGAATCATGTTTTCCACGCTCAGGAGTTGGCTGCCAGTCAACCCTAGTTGTTCCAAATCCTTGTTTTCCAACTGTGGAATCTTGTAGCAGTTCACCAGCAGAGGACTGACAACAATGTCACCAACATTTCCATAGAAATAGGGTAAAGTGCCATAGCCTGCCCCAACAGAAGCAGGTCAGTAAAGTTCAACATTTCCTCCTGAGGTCCAACCAGGTATATTTGTTCAACTAGGATCAACGATGCCTACCAAAGTTCCCTGACCTCTGAATGGTTACCAAACAAATTACTCAAATATATCAATCCTAGAGAATTCACTCAAATGCTCTAAATTCTACTCTTTTATTAAATTAGATGAACAGGAAACAAAATACTCAAATTATATTATATAGGGACATGCTAATTAATATCTCTGCCATAGAGGATTGATGAAAGTTTGCAAAAAACATCTCTGTATCCTTTGTAAACCTGCAGGAATAAAATATTTTCAGATAAAATTCCTGATCAGATAAGTCAGAGAATAGACAGACTACCATAACATGCTTACTTCACTTCTTGAGGTTTTCTTTTAAAAAGTTTAAGCTAAACTCGTAGATCAACAGCAATATTCTGCCAGTCATAAGTATTAATACTTGGAGGGTCTTACTCTTTTTACTGTCTTAGCTATTTTTGTTATGTTCTCTTCCTGAATGTCAATAAAAGTCTCAAGTCATCTTAGAAGTAGATAGGACAAAGTGTGTTGAAAATACACACTGTGTTGATGGTCTGGTGGAGAGAACAGTCCCTCCATGTCTTTCTAAAAGGCAGACACCAAAGGGCCCTAGTTTTACTTATCCTTCCAAGGCTTAACTGCACCATGCATTAACTCAAAGGCTCAGTAAGCACTTCCTGACTATATGGAATTTAAACAACTGCATTTCCCCCAGTGCCTGTAGGTCCAGGGGGCAGCCTGATAAAGAACAGGGCTCAAAGCAAAACCATCCATGTCAGTAGGCGCAAGCCAACTGCAAGAAACAGATAACACCTCCCATAGACATACCATAAAGACCCACTGGGCTTAAACACCCTCTGTTTAGTCCTGGGGGTAAAGTCAGCAGTCTTCTTCTGGCCTCAGCTAGCCACACCTCCCCCTCCCCCACTGCCCCCGGCAACAAGGGGACTCTTGATATGGGTATGAAAGGTACCACCACTTATCAAGAGTTTAGAAAGGCTCTCACTCGTACAACTTCCCATGGTTGAAATCTCAGCTCTGGGGCCTCTTGGTCCTCCTGAGAGGGGCCTCTTCGCCAGCTCAGTTTGTTCCTTTTCTCTGCAGCCTGGATCTCTTTGACTGAAATGAGCCCTCCCCAGCTTTGTCCACTTTCACCCACCCTTCACGTCCCCAGCTGAAAGGTGACTTCTGATAAGTCTTCTCAGACCCCTCCAAACAGAGTTAAACTTTCTCTCTGAGCTCTCGGAGCTCTTGGCTGTGAACTCTAGACTCCCCCCACTAAACAATGCTCTTTGTGGGCAGAAAGACTGTCTTCTTCCTAACTTCTAGTCCCTTGTTTAGTATCGCTTGAAGGAACTGACCAATAAAAGCTGAAAGAATTAATAGAGGCATCAATGAATACATTCATGAAAACATAACTAAAGACACATCGAAATGGAGGAGTGCTTCTAGATTCCAGGGGACACAGGCAACTTGGAATTCTTTTCCTTACCTATCAGGATAACTGGTCTAACTCCTGAGTTACTCAGCAGATTTTCAGGAACAATTACAGTTTCCCCTGCAGGAATGGGTCGAGGTTGTAAAATTCCAGTTAATGGGGTCTGTGGAACTGGGGTAGATAAAAGGGACTCTGGAAAAAAAAGTTGTTTGACAAGAAGGATTAGATAGGAAGGTAAATGAAATACAGTTGAAATCATCACAGTGTGACTACCTTTAATATGCAAGTTTTATAGGTCTAATGGCTGTTTTATTAAAGATATTCATGCTTACTGTATAAAATAAGAAGTGAGTGGAACAAACAAATATATCAACCATTATCAAATCATCTGGAGATAGCTACTATTTAACATTTTGGCAGTTTTTCCTTTTAGTTGTTTTCCCATATACAGTATTTTGGATTCTGTTTTGTATTTTATCTCTTCCTGCACTAAATTATCAAGGCATATCTAGTCATTACAGAAAATGTGAAAAGTATAGAAAAATGAGAATAGGGATAAATTCATCATTAGTCAGTATACCTACAGGCAATCACAGTACCATGTTGGCACAATTCTTTTTGTATGTATCATTTCTACATAGTCTTTAGAATTACTTTTTAATCAAAAAAATTTTTAAATAACCTTATGTCCTGGAATTGGTATGTTTACATTTGTCTGTGTTTTATACAGCAAAGTAGATGGGCATTTGAACATTTTAACTGTAGGCATCAAATGGCCACAGTTGGGTATTATAAGGGAGAATCAGTTGGATTTCAGGATTCTAGTCACAGACTGAACCATTCAATTCAGAAATAATAAGTACGGGTCATGTAAGGACCCAGATCACAGGAGAAGACATCTGACACCACTGTTCGCAGTGCAAGTTCAGTTATGATCTGTGATGGCGGGCTGGCAGCATCAGGCCCTCTGTAAAGAATGCTTTATGGATACTATGGGATACAACAAAGCCAGATGGTGACTCAAGATCTTTCCTGATGGCACATGTGCTTGTTCGGATGGCAGATACGATGGGGACAAAACATCAGTTGCTAGAATGCTGGACACAATTGTTGGTAAAGGAAATTTATCTTCCAGGGTTCATAGAAAGAACAAGATTAGGAGATACTACACTGCTAATCTAAGGAAACTTAAAACCCATCTTCTGTTGAAATCTTACCCGTTCTTGAAAGAGGGCGAACTGTAGGAATAGGTACAACAAACCAGGTTGGGGGATGGGTGACCCAGGATACCATCCTCGATGTCGCTTCTTTGGTGGCCCAGAAATGAACATGGTAGCTGAACGCAAAAAGAAAGATGAGGCTTGTCCTTAGTGATGGAAGTAAGGAAAGAAGTCAAAGTAACACAGGACCTTTACTATGATTATACTCAGAAAGTAGAAGTCACTTTTCTAGAGGTAAGGATAAAATTAGAAAAAGTCACATATTTACAATACCATCTAACAACTGCAGGCTGTTTTATGATGTACAGTTTTACCCAAATTATTTCATCTGATTCTATCAACAACTCCATGAAGTTGCAGGACAACTACACTGTTATGCCCATTTCATAGAGAGTGAACGAAAGGCTCACATTTACCCAGGGTCACATAGCAGAGATGAACTTTGAACCCTGTAATTTGGTCATCAAAGCCCATGACTTTTAAAGATACATCTTATATATTTGCTCCAATGTTATTTCCTTGGTAGGCCCATCCTCGTAGAATGGGCAGTAGACACATAACTGTAATTGTTCATACCAATCATAAACTTTCAAAATATTGCACGAGAAGCTAAGGAAAAACTGGGAGTGCCCTGCCAGACAGTTCATCATTCCAAACTCTTTGCAGCACTTCTTCCATAACTGAGTTGCATTATTTCAAAACTAAGATGGGTATTGTACCTTGGTCTCCCGAGGCAAAGCTAGGTCTTGGTGACAACGAATAATTCCCTGGGCAGGCGGGCGTGGAGCTAGACGCACTGCTCTTTCCTCCGTGGCTACTGTTTCCATTAGCAGCATCTGTGGTACAAAAGAGGAGCCACTCAGAACAGAGTCTGGGCAGGACACTGCTTTCTGTGACACTGCAACCGTATGACAAACCACGCACCCTAGAATTCAAAGACATCCCACTGATGGGACAGCTCAGCTGCGCAAAGCCAACTAATACCTTCAGTACTACTAGAATGCTGGACGCAATTGAAAATAATTTTCTAGGACCCTAAATGATCTTTTTTATTTAGTTGTTTTTTGGCCATGGGGCATGTGGGATCCTAGTTTCCCATCCAGGGATGGAACCCATGCCCCTTCAGTAGAAGTGCAGAGTCTTAACCATTGAACCGCCAGAGAAGTTCCCCCAAGAGATCTTTTAGAATCATTTTCAGCGACGTCTTTGGAGATGGTGGGTGGAAAGAAAACTTTTAAAAAAGACCTTTATCATGGAAATTTTCAAACATATATAGAGAGAATAGTATATGAACTAGGTACCTACCACCTAGCTTCAACATTTATCAAGGTATGCCCAATCCTGTTTTATTTATACTCCCTGTCTCTTCTCCCTCACCCCACATATGCACATATCGGCTCTGGATTATTCCGAAGCAAACTCATTTATCATATCACTTCATCCATAAATACTTTTGTATGTGTTTCTAGAAGGACTCTTAAAAAACATAACTGTGATATTGCTTTATACTTAAAATGAACAATAATAATTTCTTAATATTAAATATCCCATCAGTATTTGAATTTTCCCCAGTCATCTCAGAAATGGCTTTTTACATTTCTTATTCAAACTGAGGTTCTAAAAATATCCACATTGAATTTAGTTGCTGCTGCTGCTAAGTCGCTTCAGTCATGTCTGACTCTGTGCGACCCCATAGCGGGCAGCCCACCAGGCTTCCCTGTCCCTGGCATTCTCCAGGCAAGAACACTGGAGTGGGTTGCCATTTCCTTCTCCAAAGCATGAAAGTGAAAAATGAAAGTGAAGTTGCTGAGTCGTCTCCGACTCTTAGCGACCCCATGGACTGCAGCCCACCAGGCTCCTCCATACAAGGGATTTTCTAGGCAAGAGTATTGGAGTGGGTTGCCATTGCCTTCTCCGGAATTTAATTGCTCTGTCCTTTAAACCTCTTTTAATCTATAAGATTCTCCTTTTTCTTTTCTTTTTAGTTTTTTGCTTTTCCTTCAAGACTTTTTACATTAATTTTTATTAGAGTATAACTACTTTACAATGTTGTGCTAATTTCCACTGTTCAGCAAAGTGAACAGCCATATGTATACATATATCCTCTCTGTTTTGGACTGCCTTCCCATTTAGGTCAACACAGAGCACTGAGAAGAGCTCCCTATGCTACACAGTAGGTTCTCATTAGTAATCTATTTTACACATAGTATCAATAGCGCATATATGTTAGTCCCAATCTCCCAATTTCTCCCACTCCCTTGTTTTTTCTTTCTTGAAATTAGTTTGCTGAAAACATGGCAGAATTTCTCATTTTCTGTATTTTGCTGACTGGATATCCATGGTGTAATTTGAAATCTCCTCTCACTCCTAAACTAATCATCAGATATAGATGCTTGCTCAGATTCATTTGATTTTTCTTTTTTTTCTGACAAGAATACCTCCTAAGTCTTGTATACTTCCATTAAGAGAAGCACATAATAGCTAGTTTGTTCGCTTCTTGTGATGCTAAGATTCATCAGTGGGTTTAAGAGTTGTTGGCCTAATCCTCAACTTTTAAGTTGTATATCAGCCTTTCATGCTATAGTTTTAGCAACCATGATGATTGCCACCAAGATCCATAACTTCATTAATTTTTCCTTTAGCTGTAAAAACTTGGATTCAGTTTGTTCCAGTCTCTAATCTAACCAGAAGACAGATTCTGTAAGAATTGTTGGACCAAAGTAAGAACAAAAGTGGTCTCGATAAATTATGATGCCTAACTGTTGGAAAGTTGCCAACAATAATAGGTTCTCTTTCTCATTTTTCTTCTACTTCTCTGACCATTTCTTTTTGTTAAACACTGCCATTTTCTAGGGTTCTACCTTTAGTTCACAGCTTGCCTTACTCTACATTTCTCTTTGATTGATATCATTTACTGTGGCACGCTGGCGGGTCAGCTTTACACCATTAGTCTTGCTTTCTCTCTATGACAAATTAAATGACTGTTGAGTGGCTCCATTTGGATGCCTCATTGTTATTCCAAACTCAATACGTCCTAAATTGAACTCGTCATCTCCTGGGGAGACTGCTACCTCTGCTGTATTCCCAATGTCAAGTAACAGAACAACCACTAGCCCAGAAAGATGGACATCAACCGAGATCCCTTCTTCCACTTCACGCTCCCATTAATCAGTCAAGTCTGCTCATTTCACATCCTGAGTTCTCCAATCTATCTCCTCCTCCCCTACCGATTTTCACCCTGGTCAAAGACCTCATCATTTCTCACCCAGACTACTGAAAGACCTGAAACTTGTATTGTCAACTCTTTTTGCTGCCCAAATGATCTAGTCAAGTTAAAAGACTATGTCACTCCCCTGTGCCATAAGTTATAGAGTAAAATTCATGCTTCTGAGTCTGAACTCCTATGATCTTTCCCTTGTCTGAAAGTGAAGTTGCTCAGTCACGTCCAACTCTTTGTGACCCTGTGGACTATAGCCTGCCAGGCTCCTCCATCCATGGGATTTTCCAGGCAAGAATACGGGAGTGAGTTGCCATTTCCTTCTCCAGGGGATCTTCCCAACCCAGGGACTGAACCTGGGTCTCCCACATTGCAGGCAGACTCTTACCGTCTGGGCCACAAGGGAAACTTCCCTTGTCTGCATCGTGCTTACTTCCTGCTAGTCCCTGAGTTTTGTATGTTTCTAACAAGTCCAACCTTCCAGAAGTTCCTGAATATTTCATGTCATATTGCTTCTCTCCTTTTCCTTTCAAGCTTTGCTTCCACTTTCCTCTGAATATGAAATGTCTTTCCCCTATTCTGCTATACAGTGAACATCTCCTCATAGTTCAAGACTGCACTCCTCTAAGAACTCATTCTTAATTTCTCCCTAAAAGGCTGTGCTAAATGCCCCTCCTCTAGGCGGTGCTCCCCTTAGGATATTATGTATTTACTGTAACCCTATGGACTGTAGCCCACCAGGCTTCTCTGGCCATGAGATTCTCCAGGAAAGAATACTGGAGTGGGTTGCCAGGCTCTTCTTCAGGGGATCTTCCCAACCAGGGATCAAATCTATGTCTCATTATGTCTCCTACATTACAGGTGGGTTCTTTACCAAAGCACCACCCAGGAATTCCGCCCTGTATTTATGCAGTATACTGAAAACATCTCACAGGTCAATCTCCTCTACAAGGTTACGAGCACATTAGAGGTCAGGGACTGAGCATTATTTATCTTAGTATCCCTAGTTCCTCATCATAGCAGGTACCCAAGAAATGTGTATTGAACTGAATCAATCTGTTTTGTCTCCCCTGTGCGCCAAATGTCCATTGACTCTTTTGGATCTAACAGAGAAAATACAAACCTTTGTATAATAATGTGTTATTGTAGACAGCCCCACTTTTGCCTTTAGCTGGCAAAGGAGCTACTGTTTTCTTCTACCAAATTGCTAATTAAACTTCTCACAAGTCTTTTGTAGACTATGTATTCACCAAAGAAATATAAGTGAGGAAAACATCACCTGCAGCATAAGTCTTCCCTACAACCTGCAAAGACAAAGCCAGTGGCTTCACAACATTCTTATTCCGGGTCAGGTCCTGAGCTCCATTTAAATTGATTGCAGAATTAGCTGGACTGAGAACCGGTGAATCTTTAAAATGAAAGAGGTTGTTCAAATTAGAAACTAGTTATATTTGCAGGAAGGAAGTTAATTCAACAAGAGTGAGCCAAGAGAGAGTAGACTGTAGAATTACAGTTTCCCCCTTGATCTATTTTAAGAAAGTCCATTTTGCTTTACATCAGTTTTATTTTCTTTTTATGTATTTAACAAACACTCACTAACAGGTACAATGTGCTGGGTGATAGTCTAAGCACTTTAAATATATCAATTCACCTAATTCCTATATGAACTCAATGAGGCTGTTACTATTACTTTAGATAGTGGTAGCCATTTAACTTGGTCAAAGTCACATGACGTGGCATAGAAGATATGATCATGTGTCATACTAAAACTGTCTCTACAGTTACCTTCAAAGTCATATTTTTATGAGATATATTTATCTCTATCCAGATAAGTTTATCATTTAAAAAGTATTATGCAAGCTAAGTCGTTGTAATGTTGGAAAAACAACTTGCCTTTGAAGAAAACTTGTGTTAATATTTGGAAATAAACAGAATTTCTACCTATGTAATACCAGGGACATTCAAAAAAAATCCCAATTTGAATTCACAAAATAATTCAACATAGAAAAATCAAATGCCATTTCAGAGGCAGGCTATGTGAAAGATAAAGACTCCAGCCAACTAGAGTTTTCTGAAATGAATATAATAGACCCAAAGTCCCTGACTCTATGGGCTTTCCTCAGTAGCTCAGCTCAGTGAAAGTGTTATTCGCTCAGTCGTATCAGACTCTTTGTGACCCCATGCACTGTAGCCAGCCAGGCTCCTCTGTCTACGGAATTCTCCAGGCAAGAATACTGGAATGGGCTGCCATTCCCTTCTCCAAGAGATCTTCCTGATCCAGAGATCAAACCCAAGTCTTTTGCTTGGCAGGTAGATTCCTTACCATCTGAGCCACGAGGGACCTGCATTACAGTAGACACAGGAGGCATGGGTTTGATCCCTGGGTTGGGAAGATCTCCTAGAGGAGGAAATGTCAACCCACTCCAATATTCTTGCCTGGAAAATCCCATGGACAGAGGAGCCTGGTGGACTATAGTTCACACGGTCGCAAAGAGCTGGACACAACTGAGCAACTAAGTGGGAGTGTGAAGTCCCTGACTACACCAGCAGAACAGTGTAATCAGGTAACATAGAAATGTGTCAAAAGAACTACTAAAACTCTGAGAGTTTAAAAAACAAAGTGTTCTGAAGAGCAGGATTCTGATGATGCTACATTAGAAATTATATTAAAAATTAATGCTTATACCACAATGTGATTCCCAATACATCTAACCAGTGCATAAGAACTCAAAAGGCTGAAATGGTCCCCTACTGGCTCAAGAGAGTTCATATGCCTCTCTGCAGGTCTAACTTACACCATGGAGTGATTTTAATGCCTACAGGAAGAATAGAAGCCAGCAACTGCACACACAACATTATAAAGTCTCAGGAAACTGAAGACAGCCCAAGTTTTTCAGGTATTAACAGAGAACCGTACAGGACAGGAGTCCCAGGCAACTGCCTTGTCTCTATCAGGTTGGTTATTATGTTTCGGGCCACAAATATATTGTTTGGTGCAAGATTCATTGTTTCCTAGTTTACACTTAGAATTTTAGCATATTTCTAACTGTCCAGGTAAGCATACAGGTGAAATCTGGTTAATAAATTTTAAGTGGTGGTAATTTTTTCAAGTCAGTGAATTCAGATAAGCACAGACCATCAGGTACAAAATGAATGTATAGAAATATGCACAAGAATAAAGAAACTGACTAATAAAAGCTCTTCCTTGCACCATATATAGAAATTAACCAGAAATGGACTATAGATCTAAATGTAAGATAAGAGCTAAAACTATAACATTCTTAGAAGAAAACACAGGAGTAAATCTTCATGGTCTTGGCTGAGGCAGTCATTTTTGAATGTGACACCAAAAGTGCAAGCAACAAAAGAAAAAATAGATGAATTGGACTCCATCAAGATACAGTAATGTTACACTTCAAGGGACACCATGGAGAGACACCACCAAGAGAACAAAGAGACAACTCAAGGGAAATATTTGCAACTCATATGGTAAAGGACTTGTATCTAGAATGTATAAAGAACTCTTACAATTCAATAATAGAGAGACAAATAACCCAACTAAAAAATGGGCAAGTTGTTTGGAATAGACATTTCTCCAAAAGAAGATATACAGGTAGCCAATTAGCACATGAAAACATACTCAATATGATTAGTCATTGGAAAAACACAAGTCAAAATCGTTCTACCAACATACACTAGGATGGCTAAAACAAAGTAAAACACAACACAGCAAAATAATATTAAGTACTGACAAGGATATGGAGAAACTGGAACCTTCACACATTGCTGGTAGGAATGTAATATGGTGCAGCCACATTGGAAACTAGTTCCGCAGGGACTTCCCTGGTAGTCCAGTGGCTAAGCCTGCATGCTCCCAAGGGCAGGGGACCTGTGTTCGACCCCTGGTCAGGGAGTTAGATCCCACATGCTGCAACTAAGAGTTCACACACTGCAACTAAAGAGCCTGTATGCCAAACTAAGACCCAATGCAGACAAATAAATAAAAATAAAAATATATACATTAAAAAAAAAGAAAATAGTTGCTCAAATGGGTATACATAGAGCTATGACCCAGCAATTCCACTCCTAGGTATAAAATGAGAGCAAAGTAAAAACATATGCCCATGCAAAAATCTGTACACAAATGTTCATAGTAGCATTATTTACAACAGCCCCAAAGTAGAAAGTCAAGTGGGCCTTAGAAAGCATCACTACAATCAAAGCTAGTAGAAGTGATGGAATTCCAGTTGAGCTCTTTCAAATCCTAAAAGGTGATGCTGTGAAAGTGCTGCACTCAATGTGTCAGCAAATTTGGAAAACTCAGCTGTGGCCACAGGACTGGAAAAGGGCAGTTTTCATTCCAATCCCAAAGAAAGGCAATGCCAAAGAATGCTCACACTACCACACAATTGCACTCATCTCACACGCTAGTAAAGTAATGCTCAAAATTCTCCAAGCCAGGCTTCAGCAATACATGAACCATGAACTTCCAGATGTTCAAGCTGGTTTTAGAAAAGGCAGAGGAACCAGAGATCAAACTGCCAACAGCCACTGGATCATCGAAAAAGCAAGAAAGTTCCAGAAAAACATCTATTTCTGCTTTATTGACTATGCCAAAGCCTTTGACTGTGTGAATCACAACAGACTGTGTGAATCACAATAAACTGTGGAAAATTCTGAAAGAGATGGGAATACCAGACCACCTGACCTGCCTCTTGAGAAACCTATATGCAAGTCAGGAAGCAACAGTTAGAACTGGACATGGAACAACAGACTGGTTCCAAATAGGAAAAGGAGTACGTCAAGGCTGTATACTGTCACCCTGCTTATTTAACTGATATGCAGAGTACATCATGAGAAACGCTGGGCTGGAAGAAACACAAGCTGGAATCAAGACTGCTGGGAGAAATATCAATAACTTCAGATATGCAGATGACACCACCCTTATGGCAGAAAGTGAAGAGGAACTAATAAGCCTCTTGATGAGAGTGAAAGTGGAGAGTGAAAAAGTTAGCTTAAAGCTCAACATTCAGAAAACGAATATCATGGCATCTGGTCCCATCACTTCATGGGAAATACGTGGGGAAACAGTGGAAACAGTGTCAGACTTTATTTTGGGGGGCTCCAAAATCACTGCAGATGGTGACTGCAGCCATGGAATTAAAAGACACTACTCCTTGGAAGAAAAGTTATGACCAACCTAGATAGCATATTGAAAAGCAGAGACATTACTTTGCCAACAAAGGTCCGTCTAGTCAAGGCTATGATTTTTCCAGTAGTCATGTATGGATGCGAGAGTTGGACGGTGAAGAAAGCTGAGCACCGAAGAACTGATGCTTTTGAACTGTGGTGTTGGAGAAGACTCTTGAGAGTCCCTTGGACTGCAAGGAGATCCAGCCAGTCCATTCTGAAGGAGGTCAGCCCTGGGATTTCTTTGGAGGGAATGATGCTGAAGCTGAAACTCCAGTACTTTGGCCACCTTATGCGAAGAGTTGACTCATTGGAAAAGACTCTGATGCTGGGAGGGATTAGAGGCAGGAGGAGAAGGGGACGACAGAGGATGAGATGGCTGGATGGCAGCACCGACTTGATGGACGTTGAGTTTGAGTGAACTCCAGGAGATGGTGATGGACAGGGAGGCCTGGCGTGCTGCGATTCATAGGGTCACAAAGAGTTCGACATGACTGAGCGACTGAACTGAACTGAACTGAACTGAACAAAGGAGAAAAACCTAAATGTCCATCAATTCATAAATTGATAAATAAAATGTGGTATATCCATAAAATGGAGATGTTATTCAGCAGCAAAAAGGAATGAAATACTGATACACACTACAACATGGATGCATCTTGAAAACATGATGTCAAGTGAAAGAGGCAAGTCACAAAAGGCCACATGTTGTAGGCATATAGTCAGAAAGCAGTTAGGCATTAGATAAGGTCAGAGTGAACATGAATCCTTTTATGTTATTCCCTACTCTTTACCATCTTGCCCATGCTTGTATTCTTGAACTTATCAGGTATTGGCATATTCAATGTTTAACAGTGGTTTTGATCAATGAGGAGCAGCCCCAATGTCCGAAATGCAATAGCCTTTGTGATCTTACTCAGAGGTGAAGCTGAACTGTAGGCTGTTGTGCAGAAACTGGTGCTTAGACACTGAGTAAACAGCTGATCACCTGGCCCGCCTGTCACAGGACCCAATTATCTTTACCAGTGAACGTGTAAACATGGGAGCATTTGAAAACTTGGAAAATTCCTTGAGCAAGTCACAACTCTGCTCTCTATGTTGTAGGATTTTTTAATATCCTGTTTCGCTCTTCAGGTCATGAGCTCCTTGATGGCATTCCCAGCTTCTGGCACAAGGTCTGCCACATCATGGCTAAAGAAACAGAGTGAAAAAAAAGCCGCAACAACTTCCTTATCCTCTTTATGCAATAGCTCAATCTGTTAGCCCAAGATCACTGGGGGAAAAAAAAAAATTTAAGGGAGTCATTAAGTAGCAAGTAAAAGATTCTGATTTTGTCAATTACTCTTTTTTTTTTTTTTTTTGCCAAATATTAACCTTTTCTAAGATTCTGTTTTGTGATTGGCAAAATGATCCTAAAACCTGCCTCACTGTAGCAATTAACATGTTTAGCAAGTACCTAGAACACAGCAGATATTCAAGAAATACTTGTCTTGTTCAGTCTTATTAAGGGGCTTCCAGATGCTTGAGACTTTAAATCTTTACAAGCCCTCTTTTTGCCCGTGGTACCTGTATTAAACTTAGACCGTGCAGACTTCCCTGGTGGTCCAGTGGTTACGAGTCTGAAGTCCCAATGCAGGGGGCCCAGGTTCGATCCTTGATCAGGGAACTAGATCCCACATGTCACTGCAACTAAGACTTGTTGCAACCAAATAAATATTTAAACATAGACTATATAACTTGCTTCTTTCCTGAGTATAGTACCTGAACCTATTTTCACATTCACACTGGCAATTAGAGTAATATTCTTCTAATAAGACACAATATTTCCACTAATGCACACTGAAGCTGCATCATTTATGTCAGTCATATTTTACTTCTGACTTAATGAGACTAGCATTTAATTAAAACACAATCCTTTGCTCATGTCAGCAGCACATATACTAAAGCTGGAATGATACAGAGAAGATTAGAATGGCCCCTCTCAAGGATGACATACAAATTTGCAAAGCATTCCATTTTGGGGCTTTTAATATCTTCAGTGTCTACTTAGCTTCTTGAACATATGAGCTATGTTTAATAACTGTTTTGATGTGCTTTTCTGCTAATTCTGACACCTCTGTCAGTTCCGGGTTGGTTTTGATTGATTAATGAGTCTCAATATTAATCGTGTTTCTCTGCCTCTTTCAATGGGCTTCCCAGGTGGCTCAGAGGTAAAGAATTTCACCTGCCAATGCAGGAGGTTCTGGTTTCATCCCTAGGTTGGGAAGATCCTCTGGAGGAGAAAATGGCAGCCCACTGCAGTATTCTTGCCTGAAAAATCCCATGGACAGAGGGGCCTGGCAGGCTACAGTCGATAGGCTCACAAAAAGTTGGACACATCTGAGCCTGCACACACTCATGGGAATTGTATAAGTTCAAGATGTACAGCATATTTGACTTACATACATCATGAAATGATTATCACAAGAAGTTTAATGAACAGTCATCATCTCATATAGATACATAATAAAAGAAAAAAAATTTTTTCCTTGCGATGAGAACTCTTAGGATTTACTGTCTTGACAACTTTCATATACATTATACAGTGCTATTATGTTTCTCATATTGTATGTTATATTCCTAGTACTTATTTATCTTATAATTGGAAGTTTGTCTATAAAT
Organism: Aepyceros melampus; assembly: GCA_006408695.1. Lineage (NCBI taxonomy): Eukaryota > Metazoa > Chordata > Mammalia > Artiodactyla > Bovidae > Aepyceros > Aepyceros melampus. The sequence continues at coordinate 441,476 of SJXQ01001978.1, forward strand.
ATTCTTGAGCTTTATTCTGGAATACAGTTGAATTGCACGTGTGCATGCTAAGTCACTTCAGTTCAGTTCAGTTCAGTCGCTCAGTCGTGTCCTGTCCAACTCTGCAACACTATGGACTGTAGCCCACCAGACCCCTTTTGTCCATGGGATTCTCCAGGCAAGAATACTAGAGTGACTGGGTAAGATACATATTCCTACTTTGTTCCCCATCTATAAAAACAGGCAAATGACCTATGCTTGTCATCGGCTCTCCATGACTATCAGGAAGGCAGCCCACTGTTCTTGGCGTGACTCCCACTCTAATAAATTCTAATTTTCTTTTTTTTTAATTAAAAAATTAAATAATACTGGAGTGGGTTGCCATGCCCTCCTCCAGACAGTTAAATGCTTGGGAACAATTTGATCCTTTTGGATTTTTTTTTTTTTTCGGTATTTTTAGGCTATTTTGAAGTAGTGCTCAGTCTAGAATTAAGTATTCATGATTGAGACAAGACTTTCCCAAGTACTCCATCCAATGCCTGATAAATTGTGAGGTTTTCCCACCTAGCTGGTGGGAACAGCTATTCCTGGCCCTGTGTGAATGTTCCCTCCCACTCTTCTGGATGGAACTTTTTACCAGCCTTGATGTTGTTGTTCAGCCACTCAGTCATGTCTGAACTTACACAACGCCCATCAGTGTCTGCAGTCATGTACACTCACTACATGCCAACCACTCAACTGAGGATTTTCTAAAGTAATCCTAACAACACTGTGGAGTGGCTGTAGTTCACACTTCTGTTCTGCAGATGAGGAACTAGACTTAGAAAGATTAAGTGTTCTCAGTGTCTGCCACACAGCAATAGAGACACATGGAACTTAAACCCTAATGGGCAAATTCCAAAGGGTACATTTGTAGCACCAAAATATTTAAATAATGAGTGGGGATAAAAGAAGAATTTGCTTTCAATTTTTTAACCCATTTCTCAAAGAACTGGATAGATCTCATGTTGTTGTTGTTCACTGAGTCGGTGATGTCATGCAACCATCTCATCCTCTGTCATCCCCTTCTCCTCCTGCTTTCAATTTTTCTGAGCATCAGGGTCTTTTCCAATGAGTTGGCTCTTTGTATCAGGTAGCCGAAGTACTGGAGCTTCAGCTTGAGCATCAGTCTGTCCAGTGAATGAATATTCAGAACTAATTTCCTTTAGGATTGACTGGTTTGATCTCCTTGCAGTCCAAGGGACTCTCAAGAGTCTTCTCCAGCGCCACAGTTCAAAAGCATCAATTCTTCGCTTTATGGTCCAATTCTTACAGTCATACATGACTACTGGAGAACCCACAGCTTTGACTACACAGCCTTTGAGTAGTTTCCAAATATGCGTGCATCAGCTGACCCTACACTGAACATTTCAGGGAAGTTTTCGCACAGGCTGGGGATCTCTCTGTGTGGCTCTCTGCCTTCTGATACTTGGTCCAGCGAACTTTACCTGCTTTGGTTCCTTCCACTCAATTTAGGGGCCCATTGGACTCCACCACAGTTCTCCCTCTCTGGATCATGGACTGGAAACTGGCAGGTAAGCTGGGGCAATGCTAAGATTCACATTATTTGCTTCCTATTGTTCAGAATCAGTTGTTTGTTGCCTGAAGGACAGTGTCCTAACAACTGTTTTTCATGTAGTTTTATCTCTTTTTTCCTGGTTGTTTCAGATGGTATGATAAACTTAGTTCCTTTTTATGCATACTGGCCAAAAGTGGATATATATAGAATTGATCTTTATGGATTTTTTGGGGGGGATGCTTTTTCAAATTGGAGTATAATTGCTTTACAATGTGCAGATTCTGCAGTATGACAAAGTGAATTAGCTATAATATACACTTATCCCCTCCTTCTTGAGCCTCCCTTGCCCCTCCCCACCCTACCCCTCTAGGTTGTCACAGAGCACCAAGCTGCGCCCCCTGTCCTATACGGCAGCTTTCCACTGGCTGTCTACGTTACACACGGTAGTGTATATACGTCAATGCTCCTCTCTCAGTTCATCCCAGCCTATCCTTCCCTGTCTGTGTCCACGAGTGTTCTCTACATCTGCGTCTCTATCCCTGCCCTGCAAATAGGTTCATTAGTACCATTTTCCTAGATTCCATATACATGCATTAGCACATGATATTTGGTTTTCTTTTTCTGACTTACTTTCTGGGCATGGTAGACCCTAGGTTCATCTACATCACTACAAATTACCCAATTTTGTTTCTTTGCTTCATGGATTTTTCAACCTTAGTCCTCCCCTCTTATCTTCCCATTCCTCTTGCCTTTTACTCTGTTCTTGAAATTTGAGGTAATTTACGAACATTATATGGAATCTGAGGTAATATCATCTTTGTATAACCCAGAAACTGCCTAATAAAATTGTCAATAGTGAGCAGAGAAAGTCCAAATTCTGGTTTTGTTACCTTTAACTAACTGTAACTTTGATGCATATGTGTTAGGTTCTGGTCCTTATTCCTACACAGAATGCTGGAGAAAGATCAGTGAAGATCAGATCTTTCTACTCACCTGTACATTCGACTTCATCCTGAGAATTTTTAGTGCTTAATTATGAAAAATATAACATAAAGGAAAACTCAGAAATAGAAACAAACATGTTAAAATATCACTTCTTGAAATACCGTATGCCATCCCTTATATGTGGAATCTAAAAGGAAATGATACAAATGAACTTACTTACAAAACAGAAAGAGACTCACAAACTTAGAAAATGAACTTGTGGTTACCAAAGGGAAGGGACAGTTAGGGAGTTTGGGAAGGTCATATACACACTGCTATATTTAAAATGGGTAATAGACAAGGACCTATTGTATAGCACATGGAACTCTATTCAATGTTATGTGCCATCCTGGATGGGAGCAGGGTTTAGGAGAGAATGGATAAATGTATATGTGTGGCTGAGTCCTTTTGCTGTGCATCTGAAACTATCATAACATTGTGTGTCAATTAATTGGCTATACTCCAGTATTTTTTCCATGATATAACAAAAATACCTATAGAGTTTAGTATTTTTTTAAAAATAGCTTTATTTATTTATTTATGTTTGCCTGTGCTGGGTCTTCGATGCTGCACGGGCTTTTCTCTAGTTGCGGTGAGCAGGGGCCACTCTCTAGTTGTGGTGGGTGGGCTTCTCACCGCAGTGGCTTCTCTCGCTGCCGAGCACAGGCTCTAGGGAACAAGGGCTTCGGTAGCTGCGGCACGTGGGCTCAGAAGTTATAGCTCCAGGCTCTAGAGCACAGTCTCAATAGTTGTAGTGCCTGGGATTAGTTGGTACATGGCATATAGGATCTTCCTAGAGCAGAGATCAAAACCATGTCTCCTACGTTGGCAGGCGGATTTTTAACACAGCCACCATGGAAGCCCTAATATGTTTTGTTTTGTTTTGTTTTTTAATAGGATTATTTAGGATTTTATTTAAATAGGATTATTTATATGTGGTTGGACAGTGTCCTCATTTTCTTTTTGACATCTTTGTCCTATGAATATGCTATGATTTCTTTGTTTCTATATTAAAAAGATGCTTCTTTTCTGTTCACCTAAAGGATAACCACAGTGAATATCTTGAGTGTCCTTTTAGGTTATTTTCTTGGCTAAGGCCTCTGAAGTGAGATTACTAGAGTAGAGGATATAAATATTTTTAATGGTCTTGTTATATATTGCCAAATTGCTTTCTTAAAAGGTCATATTGAGACTTCCCTGGTGGCTCAGTAGTAAAAAATCCACCCGCTAACGGAGGAGACGCGGGTTTGATCCCTGGGTCGGGAAGATCACACTTGCCTCAGAACTAAGCCCATGCGACACAGCTATTGAGCTGTGCTCTAGAGCCTGGCAGCTGTAACTGCTGAAAGCCTGTGAGCCCCAGAGCCCGTGCTCCGAAAGAAGAGAAGCCACTGAAACGAGAAGCCTGTGCACCACAGCTAGACAGTTATCCCCATTCTCCAAAACAAGAGAAAAGCCCTCTCAGCAACGAAGATGGAGCACAGCCACAAAATATTATACATAAAAAAAGAAATCATATTTCTGTCTACCTCCATCAGCCTGAGATTGTCAGGCTTATATGCTTGCCAGCACTGTATATTATCACTTAAGACGGGATATTGTGGTTAATATAACTGATGAATGACTTTTCATTGTCATGACTTGCAATTTCTTTATTTCTACAAAGTGCACCATTCCTCCTTAAACTTGCTAAAGAGTTGCATTTTCTCTTTTGTGAGCAGGAGTCTCAAAAGCACTACAGCCCTGCCTCAGAGGAGTTTGGTCATTGACATTCTTTTTTTTGTTTTTTTGGTCGTTGACTTTCTTCACTCGCCCTCCCATTCACTCGTTGGATGTTTATTGAGAAGCATTCCCTCTTTGGATATTTATTGAGCCACTTCAGGAGGCCAGATATGATGCCAGGCTCTGGGGATAGAATAGGGGAAGAAGGCAAAGATACAATCCCTGCCCATGAAAAGCCCATGTGTTCCTGGTATCTAGTTAGGAGTGGGCAGATCTGCCAGCCCAAGGATTCTACCACATGTGGAAAAAGGAGACTGTGTTTTGGTAAAGGAATAATTTGAATATTCATGAGGAACTAAGCTTAGAAAAACCTGCAAGAGGAACTTTGCTTAGTCTGACCTTAAGGAAGTTTAGTGGCTAACGGACAAATCGAAACAGGAAAGGTGCACTTAAATGAGACAGCACTTTTGGTCTCTACATTTAAGATATCTACAATATCTCCTTAAAGCTTGACACTTCTGCTTGCTGCATTTAGATTCTTCAGTGACTCGGAATTGATTTTTGTGGACAGACGACAATAGGGGTCCAGTGTCATTTTTTTTCCACATGGTATACCCAACTTCTGAGCATCACTTGTTGAAGGGAAAGGTTCTGCTGATCTGCAAGTCACTCTGTTAAGTAGGAAACACCCACATGTCCTAGGAATCTGTTTGGGGACTTTCTAATCTGTTTTGCTACTCTCTAACCCTGCACCAACTCCACGCTATCTCTATTAGGAAAGCTTCATTTGTTATTGTTCTGACTTCTTTAATAGAGAAGCATAATCACTTCTCAGCCTTTTGGCTAAGATTAAGTGTAGTATCTGTCCTTATCAGTTTAATAAACAAGCATAAGAAAGTAAGGGGTTTACATTACTTTGAGCCATTAGTTGTTCAGCTAGAGGAAAAACCCGTTTCATGGACTGTGCATCAGTCTCCAATAACAGGGCTAACTTCTCCACTAAGCAGAGAAGGCACAGTGCCTCAGGTCCATTAACACTTTTATAGGTGTTCATGGGAATGTTTTAATTTCTTTTAAAATTAGAAGAAAACGATGAACTTTTGGTCAGAGAAAGTGTCTTAACATTTAATGTTAATATATTCATCTTTGAGGCTTCCCAGGTGGCACTAGTGGAAAAGAATCCACCTGCCAATGCAGGAGATATAAGAGTTGCAATTCGATCCCTGGGTCGGGAAGATCCCCTGGAGGACGACCGGCAACCGACTCCAGAATTCTTGCCTGGAGAATTCCATGGACAGAGGAGCCTGGCGGGCTACAGTCCACAGGGTCGCAAAGAGTCGGATACAAATGAAGTGCCTTGACACACACATGGCACACATACATATTCATCTTTATATTAATACCAAGGCAGCCATAAAATAGAACTTTAAATACTTTAGGCAAATGTATCCAGGGCCTAAGACAGTCATAGATTCATATCAGGTCCTGCCTAATAGCATCTTCTTAAAAATGACACTATCAGTCCCAGGGGCAGAGCTTAGGTGGCCCATCTCTATCCCAGCTTACAAGCTAATTTTTCCTTCTCATGATAGATGAGCATACCATCTTCAGTTGGAAAAAGGGTACACATGAGCAAATTAACAATCCCACAAATGCTAATTTAAATAAAAATGGAATTCAAAAATATTTATTTCCAGGCATCTGCCAGGTACTAGGGTATAGCGGGATAAATAAAATGAGCCTACAGTTTCTAGCATATAAAAAAATATAGATGAGGACTTCTCTGGTGGTCCAGTGGTTAAGATCCACCTTCCAATGCAGAGGACGTGGGTTCCATCTCTGGTCCAGGAAGACTCCACATGCCGCAAGCAACTAAGCCCATGCACCACAACTCCCGCGCTCCGCAACAAGAGAAGCCATTGCAATGAGAAGCCCACACACCACAGCTAGAGAGCAGCCCCCACCCGTCACAACCAGAGAAAGCCCTCTTGCAGTAATGAAGACCCAGCGTCAAAAATACATAAATAAAAATTATTTTAAAAAGAATATAGATGGTTAATTGGAGAAGGAAATGGCAACCCACTCCAGTGTTCTTGCCTGGAAAATCCCAGGGACGGGGTGCCTGGTGGGCTACCGTCTATGGGGTTGCACAGAGTCGGACACGACTGAAGTGACTTAGCATAGATGGTTAATAAATCAAGAGAATGGCACACAGTTCAGTTCAGTTTAGTCGCTTAGTAGTTTCAACTCTGTGACCCCATGGACTGCTACGCGCAGGCTTCCCTGTCCATCACCAACTCCTAGAGTCTACTCAAACTCATGTCCATCACATCAATGATGCCATCCAACCATCTCATCCTCTGTCATCTCCTTCTCATCCTCTGTCATCCCCTTCTCCTCCCGCCTTCAATCTTTCCCAGTATCAGGGTCTTTTCCAGTGAGTTGGTTCTTCACAACAAGTGGCCAAAGTATTGGAGTTTCAGCTTCACCATCAGTCCTTCCAATGAATATTCAGGACTGATTTCCTGCAGGATTGACTAGTTGGAACTCCTTGCAGTCCAAAGGACTCTCAAGAGTCTTCTCCAACATCATAGTTCAAAAGCATCAATTCTTCAGCACTTAGCTTTCTTTACAGTCCAACTCTCACATCCATACATGACTACTGGAAAAACCATAGCTTTGACTAGATGGACCTTTGTTGGCAAAATAATGTCTCTGCTTTGTAATATGCTGTCTAGGTTGCTCATAGCTTTTCCTACAAGGAGCAAGCGTCTTTTAATTTCATGGCTGCAGTCACCATCTGCAGTGATTTGGGAGCCCCCCAAAATAAAGTCTCTCACTGTTTCCATTGTTTCCCCATCTACTTGCCATGAAGTGATGGGACTGGATGCCATGATTTTAGTTTTCTGAATGTTGAGTTTTAAGCCAGCTTTTCCACTCTCCTTTCATCAAGAGACTCTAGTTCTTCGCTTTCTGCCATAAGATGGTGTCATCTGCATATCTGAGGTTATTATATTTCTCCCAGCAATCTTGATTCCAGCTTGTGCTTTATCCAGCCTGGCATTTCACATGATGGACTTTGCATATAAGTTAAATAAGCAGGGTGACAATATACAGCCTTGACGTATTCCTTTCCCAATTTGAAACCAGTCTGTAGTTTCACGTCCAGTTCTAACTATTTCTCCTTGACCTGCATACAGATTTTTCAGGAGGCAGGTCAGGTAGTCTGGTATTCCCATCTCTTTCAGAATTTTTCACAGTTTGTTGTGATCCACACAGTCAAAGGCTTTGGCATAGCAATAAAGCAAAAGTAGATGTTTTTCTGGAATTCTCTTGCTTTTTCAAGGATCCAGCAGATGTTGGCAATTTGATCTCTGGTTCCTCTGCCTTTTCTAAAACCAGCTTGAACATCTGGAAGTTCATGGTTCATGTATTGTGGAAGCCTGGCTTGGAGAATTTTGAGCATTACTTTGATAGTGTGTCAGATGAGTCCAATTGTGTGGTAGTTTGAACATTCTTTGGCATTGCCTTTCTTTGGGATTGGAATGAAAACTGCCCTTTTCCAGTCCTGTGGCCACTGCTGAGTTTTCCAGATTTGCTGACATTGAGTGCAGCACTTTCACAGCATCACCTTTTAGGATTTGAAATAGCTTACCTGGAATTCCATCACCTCCACTAGCTTTGTTCGTAGCGATGCTTCCTAAGGCCCACTTGACTTCTCATTCTAGGATGTCCGGCTCTAGGTGAGTGATCACACCATCATGGTTATTGTGGTTTTGGCTCACAAGAACAAGTATAATAGCAAGGCTGAGTTAATCCTTAGTTGCAAAATAGGTATTGTTATTTTCAGTTTTACAAATGAGAAAATCCAGACACAACAACGGAGTGGCGTCTCCCAAGCCTCAACCAATGAACATTGGGGACAGTATGTGAACACCAGGACTCGGACTCCAAGCCCTGTGCAGTTTACTGTTTGGTCAGAAACAGTGCTCATTCTTTAGAAGACACTCAGTAAATTAGACTGGATTCAACCAAGGGAGAAATGTTGCCACTCCAAATGATTTCACCTTTGTCTTTAAAGCAGCTTTTTAATCTCCCCTCCTCAGCTTTACTGAGGGATATCTTAACTATCATAAAGCTTACTCAATTCAAGTGGACAGTTCAGTGATTTCTAGTAACTTGACCGAGCGGTGCCACCATCACCATAAACCAGTTTTAGAACATTTCCATCCCCCAACAGGAAAACTCATGCCCACTTTCAGTTAATTTTCATTCCCTCCTTGCCCCAGGCAACCACTAATCTATTTCCTATCTCTAGTATTTGCCTTTTCTGAACATTTCATATAAATGAAACCATATAATACATGGTTTCTTTTGACTAGTTTCTTTCACTTAGCACAGTGTTTTTGAAGTTCATTCATGATATATGATAGCAGGTATCAGTAGCTTGCTCTTTATTATTGCTGAATGATATTCTATTTTATGGATACACAATGTTGTCTATTTGTTCATAAGTTGATTGACATTTAGCTTGTCTCCAGTTTTCGACTGAATGAACAATGCTGCTATATGAACATCTGTGTGCAAGTTTTTGCAAGAACATGTCCTTATTTCTCCTGGGTAGATGGGGGTAATATTAATATTAGTATCTCATTACAGTTTTGATTTGTATTTCCCTAATGACTAATGATCCTGAGCATCTTTTCACATGATTATTAGCTATTTGTATATGTTCTCTGAAGAAATGTCTGTTCCAAATCTTCTCCCCATGTTTTGATTGGACTGTAATCTTGTTACTGAGTTATAAGAGTTCTTCATAAATTCTGGATACAAATCCTTTATTAAATATGTGTTTTGCAAGTATCTTTTTCTAGTCTATCACTTATCTTTTCATTTCCTTAATATTGTCTTTTGAAGTGTAAAAGCTTTGAATTTTGAGGAGGTCCATTTTATTAGTTTGCCCAGAAATAAATCCTTTTATTTATAATCAATCGATTATTGATAAGTGAAATTCACTGACAAAAAGACAATCTGTTCAACTGGTGATGCTGGAGCAATTGGATATCCACATGTAAACAGGTGAACTTAGATGCTCAACTCACATGACACACAAAAATTAACTCAAAATGACTAATGCAAGAGATAAAACAATAAAACTTTTAGGAGAAAATATGGAAAATTTTGTGTTAGGCAAAGATTTTTTTATCTATTCTTTTTTTCTCTCCCTCTTTATTTCTGGCTGCACCACACAGCCTCCAGGATCTTATTCTTGAATTCCTGTCCTTATTAAACACAAAACACATACTTGTGTGTGTGTGCAGTAAGTGTGTACAATATAGGTGTAACTATGTAGCCACCCTCAGTCAAAACCACAAAATATTTTACCAGGATTGTTGGCTAAAATTTGAATTATCAATGATACAAATATGTTGAAAGAAAATATGCAAAAGGATAAAGCAGCAAGCCAGCCAGAACAGAATGTCCAGAGCTCGGCAGTTGGAATGAAAGACAAAGCTGTGTAAATAGTAAATTAATCCCATCTTCAAATACTTTCCTTATTTGTGTGCTTTAGCAAATATTTTGCTAAAATGTATGCTTACATTTCTGACTAAGAAATGCTGATTACAGGCAGTCATTGATTGCAGATTAAGAAGGCAATCTCCTACAGGAGGGTAAATCTCTATCAACTAAGGAGATGCTGCATACGCTTAATGTTTGAAATGATAATATAGGCTGATATAAAATTCTTACAGTTCTATTCTATTACTTTCAAAATACATTGAAAAAAATTACTGTTGAAGACTCCATAAATATTATTTTTCAAGAAGAAAGTTTTAGACACAAAGTTTTACTCTTAAAGGCACCATCTTCTATTAAATTCTCTGGATTGCACCTAAAGTTAATAGTTAATTTCATGGTCAAATAACCAATCTCCCCTCAATAAGGGATACACAAGAATATTGACATGGCACTTGGTCACTTGTGTTAACTGTAAGTCAGTTGTGACAACTGAAGGAGCCTTTGCTAAATAAAGCCAGAATCTTGAATTCCTCTATTTGGAGCAATTTTAATTTTCAAAATGTATTTCTGCATAATTAAAATACTAATTAACATTTTACTATTCATTATTAACATTTCAGTATCTTTTCATTATTTTCAGGTATGACTAGTTATTTATATATATTCACCTCTCCCTTATCAAAGGTAACATGTTTTATTGCTTTTACCCCTTATTTGAGTGATTTTTAAATCATTGGAGCCAACAATCAAGTACTGGAACCCTGCCTTATAGCATCTGACAAGGGTCTGGGAATATAATAAACACACAGTAAGTTTCTGTTGGAATGAAGTAAGTATTCACTATAATGCTGTAGTTTTAAAATTGCATTTCATTTGACCCAAGTTCTAATGGCAGAAAATATACTGCAGAATCAAATTACTAAAATTGTAGGAGGAGACATCATTGTAACGAAAGCTGATATTTCAGTGCCAAGAGCCAAATGCCAACTTTTTTCTTACTTGAATACCTAATGACACGATGTTCTCTCATTTATTCTAAATGAGAATTTAGAATATTCTCTTCTCTCTTAAATGACAGTCTTTATATAAATCTCTTGGACAGTTTAAAGGCTAGACTTAAAATCCAGGATGAAATGGTTTTTGCTGAGTCCAGATACATAGCAAGAAATGTCCCCAAATAAAGTCATCTTCATTATCACTGCAGTTGTTACTAATATATTCTAATAATCACTTCCATCTTGAAAATAAGTGGAAACCACTTACTAGCTCATCAAAATTTCACATACATTTGGAAGTAGTGCAATGAAGAAAGACAGCCTTCTTTCCAATTTGTTGTGGTTGAGTGAACTCTGGCAGAACACATATGCTATGAGGTTTGTGGGTAAAATAATACTTTCCAAAATACAAGTGAACTGAAAAAAAAATTCACTCATACTTTTGAAATACTTTTCTTCTTGCCTAAGATACAACCTAGGCTGGTTCTGAAAATTTTTCTCAAATACTACCTTCAGGGATCTCTTCAGTTACAGCCCTCCAGCCCTTCGGCAACTTAGAAACATTAAGTCCCCCTGGAGTATTATCCTGACCTGAGTGCAGGCCTTCACACCACAGGAATTCTCAGAAGTTTTAGTCTAGTGGCTTATCTGCTCAGTTATCAGATCAGCCATTCTGTTGACACTGCTCTGATACTGTAACTGGCCTCAGGTACTAAGATTTTATCTGGTTATGTGTAACCAAGCTACAATCTTGTACTGCCTGAAACTAGATCCTAGATTCTTCCATCGTGATCTTCAGTCCCGCTTTGGGATTTTAGTTTGTATCCAGGTTGGTTTGTAATACTCAATATAATGTTCAGCTAGCCTACTAGAGCCCTACCCCAGCACCCCAGTCTTCATGAGAATGTCCTCAATAAATGCCACCTCATAGCTATGACACAAACTTCTCTCGTGGCTGTATTTCTACTCATTTCCTCCTGTCAGACTCCTCTAGACACAGGTCCTAAGCTTGAGCTAAATTCTCTACCAACTGTCAGTTCCTGTCTCCTTGCCTTGCCTGGCATTGGCAGTGCTGTTTGGGATTTGGGGTCCTGGTCACCCACAGACTGACCCATCTCAATGCTGAGTTCTAATTCGAATAGTAACTCAAGTAATAACTCTATTAAAAAAAAAAATCTCTGTCCAAATCAGCCAACAGTAAGTTTAAAATGCCTCAATAAATATACATCTGCTGCTTGAAACTACGAAAGAAAATAACCCATTACCTGTCTGAATGAATCCTGATTTGTATCCATTTGTTGTGCCGTTTTCTGGGGTTGCAGTTGATGACACTGAAGAGTTTGGTTTAATGGAGTGGCAAGTGGTAGAGGATTGTCGGCTTCTACATTCTAGGAAAGAATAAGAATCATAGAGAACAATATTCTGTTAAAACAAATGATGGAGCCACAATCCACAAAAATCTCTAAAATAAACTCCTGCTCCTCAAGGGGCAGCCACTTTCTTTAAGAGATCCCCCTTCCCTAGTCCTGACTCCAACAGAACGTCCAAGCTGGTGAACATAATTTGTCTTCCTAGGGCCATGTTTGGAAAAGAAAGAGATGATTTTGTTCCCTAGAACAGTCTGACTTTTGTTATGCACAGACTAGTTCCCAGGAGACAAATTACTCATAACCAATATAGTCATGCTAGTTTTATGGGTAAGACTGAGGTTAAATTATCAATAATTTATAAAAACTCAGTAAGCTGTCAAGCACCAGTTAATCTCCTGTCCGGGACTGATTTCAGTGCAGAATAGTAACCTAGATTTGGAGCCTCCTAGACTCCCTTCAACCTTAATTTATGTTCAGAAACAGAAGCAAAGAAAAATCTGTAAGCAGAGGAGAAAAATGAGAATTCTCAAATTCTTACTATTCTCAGTTCTTATTAAAAGAAACTGGCAGATATTATTCAAAGTAATCACTGACCGTGCAACACTAAACTTCATTTTAAATGAGCCAATATTAATTGGGCTTTGGTGTAGTGTTTTAATAATACTTTGCACAGATTCAGGTAGATAGCAAATATTGTGACAACTTGTGCGGTTGTAACTTCCAAACAACTTAAACAATATGTTGTACCGTACTAGTATTTAAAGGTAGCAAGTGAAACAGGAATATAAATGGTTGTAAATGACAAAGTTAATTATAGTGGGTCCTTTAGAGAGTTTCCAAGTTTATTGGAGACATGCAACAGGTAGGTGCAGTTTTCTGCAATCTTCTATGCTGTGACCTTCCTTGAAGAGCTACTGTATTTTGGCCAAACAGGATATCTCCGTGTTATGTATATTGTATACAAATATGTATTTGACATTATATACATAAATACAATTCCAAAATAGCAATGGCTATAAGTGTGGGGTTCCAGAAGTCACCCAGGATCATTGTGTCACAAACTATTTCAAAAAGGTAATTCTTTACCAGAAAGATGAATTGTCACTGAGCACTAAATAAGAACTTAAAGATACTTTATGCAACCATAAAATAGTCATCACTCTGTATAAACACAAAGTGTTGTCACTTTGCCGAAAAAGGTCTGTATAGTCAAAGTTATGGTTTTAGTCATGTATGGATGTGAGAGTTGGACTATAAAGAAAGCTGAGCGCCAAAGAACTGATGCTGTTGAACTGTGATGTTGGAGAAGACTCTTGAGAGTCCCTTGGACAAGGAGATCAAGCCCATCAATTCTAAAAGAAATCAGCCCTGAATATTCATTGGAAGGACTGATGCTGAAGCTGAAGCTCCAATACTTCGGCCACCTGATGCAAAGAGCTGACTCACTGGAAAAGACCCTGATGCTGGGAAAGATTGAAGGCAAAAGGAAAAGGGGGCGCCAGAAGATGAGATGGTTAGATAGTATCACCGACTCAATAGACATGATTTGAGCAAACTCTGGGAGATAGTGGAGGACAGGAAAGCCTGCCGTGCTGCAGTCCATGGGGTTGCAATGAGTCGGACGCAACTGGAGCGACTGAGCAGGCATGCACACTAAATGCCAGAAGAGCTAGGAAGAGTCCATTCCTTCCCCCAAGAGAGATGTATTCCACACCCCTAAGAGATAAATACAATGAGAAATTTAAATAGTTTCTATTAAAAATGAAAAGCAGCAAGTCAAGGGACTTCCCTGGCAGTTCAGGGGTTAAGGATCTGCTTCCACTGCAGAGAGAGCGGTGGGTTCCTTCCCTGATTAGGGAACGAAGATCCCACAGGCTACGTGAAGCAGCCAAAACAAACAAACAAACAAAAAAAACCCCCAAACCAAAGCTAGTCAAATAACCTGCCAGGGGCTTGACATTTTTTTTTTTTCTTTAAGTAATTTTTATTTTTTAGTTTGTTTTGCTTTACAATACTGTATTCGTTTTGCTACACATCGACATGAATCAGCCACGAGTGTACATAAACTCTCAATCCCAACCCCCACCTCCCCCTTCCCGCCCCACACCCTCTCTCTGGATTATCCCCGTGCATCAGTCCCAAGGATCCTGCAACCTGTATCAAACCTGGACTGGCGATTCGTTTCACTTATGATATCACACATGTTACACTGCCACTCTGCCAACCCATCCCACCCTCTCCCTCTCCCACAGAGTCCAAAAGGCCGTTCTATACATCTGTGTCTCTTTTGCTGTCTTGCGTACAGGTTTATCATTACCATCATTCTAAATTCCATATATATGTGTAAGTATACTGTATTGGTGTTTTTCTTTCTGGCGGGGCTTGACATTTTGGCATCGTCTTCTGAACTTGGGGTATTTATCTATTCCACACCTGGATTCTGAACCTTGTGTGGGTCACAGGTCACTTGTCAATATCCTAACACTCACGTTCCCTTCTCACCCCCGGAAACTGACGCTACCTTTCCAGCAGATAAGAGGTCCCTTCGACAGTACACCCTGGGAGCTCTGACTAGGTAGTACTTTAAGTGCTTCTGCTTCTTTGGCTGGGTGGTGAGCTTCAAGTTTATGTGGTTGGAAAATTCCGTGAAATACCGAAATCCTCTTTCTCCACAGCCGATACAGTTTCCAGAAAACCCTGAAATGAAGAAAAACAGTTACTGGTGGCCTTGCATGTTGTTATAATACTTAAATTTTATATTCAAAAAGGATAGAAATACTACTCTTTGGCCTGTTAACTTCCTAATTTCAAGGAAGTAATTCAAAGAAAAAAAATAGGTGCAAAAAATTTAGCAATTATAACAGTGAAAGATGAAATAATTTTAAAATGCTCTAAAGGGATAATGATTAAGGGAATAGAATGGATAGTATCATAGGATAGAATTTATATAGCTGACACAAAAATATGAAAAATATTGGACCTAGAGATACCTATTATTTCCTCCTTACAAATTCCCTTCTTTTTTAAAAATTTTACTGGTTTTTGGCTGCGCTGGGTCTCTGTTGCTGCACAGGCTTTTCTCCAGTTGCGGCGAGCAGGGGCTACTCTCTAGCTGTGGTGCGCAGGCTCCTCATTGCAGTGGTTTCTCTTGTCATGCAGCACGGGCTCTGGGCGCACAAGCTTCAGTAAGTCGCGGCTCCTGGGCTCTAGAGCACAGGCTCAATAGGGTAGCACACAGGCTTAGTCGCTCCCCAGCATGTGGGATCTTCCCAGCTCAGGGGAAGATTCTGCACTAGCAGGTGGATTCTTTACCACTGAGCCACCAGGGAAGCCCCCTATTTCCTTCTTAACCTACTGGCCCTGGTTCTCCATCCTACCCACCATGTGGACTTGACTCCACAGCCACAGATGATTAGACTGCGGACCATTATCTGACCCCATCTTGGACAGTCAGTCTCTCTCCTGGAATTTTGAAATAAATACAAAAAGAATCGGTCAGATGATACCAGACCCTGGATATGTAAAGTTTTGTAAAATTTGAACCCAAGTCAGGGCTATGCCAGCTAGGGTGTGGGAGAGAGCAAACTGAATCGTAAAGAGGAGCTGGTCTCCAGATAGGAGAGTACGAACAGAGATATATAAACTCAGGGCATTGTTCACGTCCTAGTTTCTATGAAATCCAGTTGTACTTTTTGGCACAAGTTTCCTGAGATTCCCATTTCCTCTCTATTCAAAGAGATCCAACCAGTCCATCCTAAAGGAGATCAGTTCTAGGTGTTCATTGGAAGGACTGATATTGAAGCTAAAATTCCAATACTCTGACCACCTGATGTGAAGAACTGACTCATTTGAAAAGATCCTGATGCTGGGAAAGGTTGAAGGTGGGAGAAGGGGATGACAGACGATGAGATAGTTGGATGGCATCACTGACTTAATGGACATAAGTTTGAGTAAACTCCGGAAGTTGGTGATGGACAAGGAGGCCTGGTGTGCTGCAGTCCATGGGGTCACAAAGAATCGGACACAACTGAGCGACTGAACTGACTGATATAAGAAGAGAAGAGAAGGATCACGGGATTTAAGACAGACTATCTTATGACGTCCCAATCTCAGAATGCTGACAATCAATTCAGAACACTTAGAAATGGGCAGTCCAACTTATTATTATTTATTCAATGATTATTTGAGCACCTACCTGTATGCCAGGCATTGTGCTAAACACTGGAAAACCAGTGGTGAATGAAAGATAGTCACAACCTCCCATCAGTTACATAATATTAGTAATTCTACATAATTAGTTTATTACCATCACTTATAGAGATATAAATATTAACATAATTTCATAAATTATTTAAAACTTATTCAGAGATGGATTGCATTCTAGAGCATTTAGCTATTTGTCTAATACCTTACAGTTGTAGACCAAAAGAATAAAAATGTCAATGGTTGTCTCATTCACCAAATTCCATCTAACCATTCATCCATCCACGTAGCCATGTATCCATCCACTAATCTATGCATCTATCTACCTGTCCATCCATCCATCCAACAAATATCTGTACTCTGCTATGTGCTGGCACTATTTTGGGTACCAGGTTTTAGCACTGAACAGGAAGACAAAACCATGGCCTCCATGGACCCTACTTTCTGATATGATCATTATGCCTTGATGGAAAATTGGCTGACCTATGAGGCAGATGCAACACACTCAAAACACAATAAATATAAGAATCTTCAGCTGAAATAAAAACAGTGTCAAAAATGAGGCTTATCTCAAAGGTCCAAGCCAAGTAGTTCATAAAAAATTAATGTGAGAATTAGAATTAAAAAATTATTGGGATTAGAGTTTACCTCTTTTCCTCTACCTGTTTCCTGAGGTGAAAAGCAAAAGAGTGTAAGGAGGAAGAAAAGCAATGGATCTGGATAGTCTTCAAAGAAGAGAAACTTCCTACTAATGATGAGAATTAGCAATATAAAAGAGTAAGAATGCTATAGTCCATTTTTAAAACTCTGTATGGTTTCCGTATTAACTTTGATTCAAGACAGATTTTATCTGCTCAAAGTTCATGCTGTCACTATCACAAAAAAATAATGTCTCTTTCAGCCAAATTATCTTTCTAGTTTTTCTAGCAATCAGATCTTTCAATTGCACGGCAGATGTGGGGCATATGCATCGCCAAGTGGATCAATTTATTTTAAAATCAATTTCCCCATAGTCTTTGGAATCTGCATAACCTATATAAAAATTTAGACAAATTGATATTGGAGCCCACAAGGATTATAGAATATTTTGTTTTAAAAAAACTTCCCACTAAATCTTTTAAAATTTTTATTTATTTTAAATTTATATATATATATATATATATATATATATTTTTTTTTTTTTTTGCTGTGCCACATGGCTTGTGGGTACTAATTCCCTGACCAGGGATTGAACGTGGGTCCTCAGCAGTGAGTGTGTAGAGCCCTAACCACTGGACTGCCAGGGAATTCCCCCCACTATATTGTAATGTATACTAAAATCATTCATCTTAAGTAAGAAATGTTAGATGAATATTAACTTTTCTACAATAGAGTAATGAACATATAAAAATCTCATTGTGCCTGTCTATGAGAAAACTTTCACCATTTTTGGTACTACACTTTCACTTGGAGTAGTGGTTAATAAAAAATTATTAAACAAAGTCCCATGTCTATAAGGGTATTTAATAAATATGATAGAATAGTTACCATTTAAAGAGCAAGTATGTGCCAGGCACTGTGCTATTGGGTACCTTATAAACATCACCGCTTTGATCATTATAACCCTGCAGGGTAGGCATTATCAGTTTCTTTATATATCAATAAATGGGGAATCTGAGACTTCAAGAAAATAAGTAGCTTGTTTAAGTTCTTAAAGTGCTAAGTAGCAAATCTGGGATTTAAACCCAGTTCTAATTCCAAAGCCTTTGGTTTCATATTCCTGATTACAAAGGATTATAAAAGCTATTACTCTGATGGCCTTTTCTGTGTCCTTTCCATGACATTCTGAGAGGATCCCTCTAGTCATGAAGAAAAGGCATTGAGCAAAAAAGGCATTATAAGAGATTTTTCTATGTTTATAATCAGAACCACATATTCACTGTCCCGTTTGATAAAACTTTGATGCGTTTAAAGTGCTAAAAAGGTTTCCAACAACAAAAAGTTGTTCTTCCAGAACAACTAGGTTCTTAGCTCTGTGATGGAAAAGACCGTGTCTTATCATTCTTGTGCTCACATGTCATAGCCTAATGTGATTTTTTGGAAAAAACACTGTTGAATGAATAAATGAACAGAAGAATACTTGGATCTTCTTTGCTAATTTAGTCCAATGTACAAACTTTACAGGAGATCCAATCAGTCCATCCTAAAGATCAGTCCTGGGTGTTCACTGGAAGGACTGATGTTGAAGCTGAAACTCCAATACTTTGGCCACCTCATGTGAAGAGCTGACTCTTCACATGAAAAGACCCTGATGCTGGGAAAGATTGAGGGCAGGAGGAGAAGGGGACGACAGAGGATGGGATGGTTGGATGGCATCACCGACTCGATGGACGAGTTTGGGTGAATTCCAGGAGTTGGTGATGGACAGGGAGGCCTGGCGTGCTGTGCTTCATGGGGTTGCAAAGAGTCGGAATGACTGAGTGACTGAACTGAACTGAACAAACTTTACCATTAGGTGTCTATATTAAACCATCTGCTCAATTTCACTAAAAGAGAAAAATGGATATTAAAAAAAATTAAAGCCCATGAAAATGAAAATTATCACTTCTTTTTCTATGAATCAAGAGCAGGCTTTGAACTGTAGTTTAAGGAAACTTTACAAAGCATGTGCAGGAGATCACTTTCTGACTCAAGATATTGATCTATGTACTCCCAGACTTCACACAGCAAAGCAAACCATATACAAAATGAAAAGACAGCCTATGGAATGGGAGAAAATATTTGCAAATGATGTCACCACAAATGGGTTAGTATCCAAAATACACAAACAGCTCTACAACTCAGTATCGAAAAAAGAAACCACTCAATCAAAAAGTGGGCAGAAAACACGAATAAACGTTTTCGCAAAAAACACATACAGATGGCTAACAGGCACAGGAAGAGATGCTCAACACTGATGGTTATTAGAGAAATGCAAATCAAGACAACAATGATATCATTTCACACCTGTTAGAATGGCTCTCATCAGAAAGTCTACAAATAACAAATGCTGGAAAGCATGTGAAGAGAAGGAAACCCTTGTACACTTTTGGTGGAAAAGTAAACTGGTGCAGTCATTATGGAAAAGAGTAATAGAGGTTCCTTTAAAAACTTAAACCAGAACTGCTATATAATTCAGTAACTTCAATGTTGGGTATAAAGCCAAAGAATGAAAACACTAAATTGAAAGATATACGCACCTCGAAGTTCACAGCAACGTGGTTTACAATAGCCAAGATATGGAACCAACATAAGTATCCATCAACAGACAAATGGATAAAGAATATGTGGTATGTTTATATATGTATACATAATACATCATATATATATCCACAGGATATATATATATATAACATACAAATGAGTTCCATTCCAAGAGTGTATTCATAAGTCCAACTTATTCAAAAGCCCAACAGAATTAGCCTAGGTACCCAACTAACACAGTTGGCTATATGTACTATACTGTAATAGGTTTATAATACTTTTCACACAAATAATACATGAAAGACAAACACAAAAAATAAAACATTTTCAACCCTACGGTACAGTATCTTGAAAATGTGCAATAGTACTGTATTGATACTGTACTATTACACTGTATTATATATAATACTGTATGTATTGCTGGCATACAGGGGCTGGCATCCAATGAACAGGCAAGAAGAGTTACTGACTAGAGGAGGGAGAAGAGGTGGGAGATGGCAGAGCTGAAGGACTGTCAGCAATAGGAGATGGAGGGCAAGCTGCAATTTCACTCACACCTTACATGACTGGACATGCAAATATACATTCACATCTTTGAAAGCCTGCAACTTGAAGGTTTGTATATAGTGGCCTTAATATATATGTATACATACACACATGTATACACACAGACACAAGCACACACAATGGAAGATTACTCAGTCATAAAAAAGAATGAAATTCTGCCATCTATAACAACGTCGATGACCTTAGAGGGTATTATGCTTAGTGAAATAGGTCAGATAGAATAAAAAAACTGTATGATGTCACTTATCTGTGAATCCAAAAATAATACAAATGAAGGTGAGGTGAGATGAAGTCGCTCAGTCGTGTCCGACTCTTTTGCGACCCCATGGACTGTAGCCCACCAGGCTCCTCAGTCCATGGAATTTTCCAGGCAAGAATACTGGAGTGGGTTGCCATTTCCTTCTCCAGAGGATCTTCCCAACCCAGGGATTGAACCTGGGTCTCCCGCACTGCAGGCAGACGCTTTATCCTCTGAGCCAACAGGGAAGCCCAATACAAATGAATGAGACAGCAAAACAAAAAGACTCACAGGTATAGAGAACTAGCACTTATCAGTGGATAAAGGGAAGGAGGAGGCATGATAGGTGTAAGGGATTAACAGATACAAACTGCTAATATAAAATAGGTAAGCAACATGGATATATATTTCAGCACAGGGAATTATGCCCATTATCCTGTAATAATTTTTAATGGAGTACAATCTGTAAAATACTGAATCACGTGAATCAATGATACTTCATGCCATTTGAAACATATAATATTGAAAATGAACTATACTTCAACTTTAAAAATAATTTAAAAAGTAAATCCACTTTTGTTATCTTCCATGATATAGAGAAGCTATATTGTGAAAAAGAGCCAGATTTAAAGTAACACTAGAAAGTGAAAAAACTTGGAGATAAAAGTTACACATCAAAAAAAAAAAAAGTTACACATCTTACATCATAGATATATTCCCATACATCTTGGTTGAACTAATGCTAAATATAAAATGAGAACCACATCAATAAAGTATAATTAGAAATAATGGATGGTACAGAATAGGTATCAATAACTTACAAAGTGGATAATCCACAGTTGAATAATTGAGAGTTGATTTTATATCAGGTCCAGATCAATGACTCTAGAGAGAGTGAATCCTATTTTATTTCACAAAATAATTATTTTTGATAAATTGCATGGCATTCTTTAATGCCTGGTTTTAAAAATCTCTTCATTAAGATGAATATTTTGAGAGTTAATAAAAAAGTGAAAGTTAACTTGTGAGAAGTTACTAAATGACAGCATATTAAAAAGTAGAGACATTACTTTGCCAACAAAGGTCCATACAGTCAAAGCTGTGGTTTTTCCAGTAGTCATGTACAAATGTGAAATTTGGACCATAAAGAAGGCTGATCACCGAAGAATTGATGCTTTTGAACTGTGGTGCTGGAGAACACTCTTGAGAGTCCCTTGGACTGCAAGGAGATCCAACCAGTCGATCTGAATGGAAATCTACCCTGAATATTCATCGGAAAGACTGATGCTCAAGCTGAAGCTCCCATACTTTGGCCATCTGATGCGAAGAACCAACTTGTTAGAAAAGACCCTGATGCTCGGAAAGATTGAAGGAAGGAGGAGAAGAGGATGAGATGGTTGGATGACAGAAGATGAGATGGTTGGATGGCATCACTGATTTAATGGACATGAGTTTGAGCAAACTCCAGGAGATGGTCAAGGACAGGGAAGTCAGCACACTGTAGTCCATGAGGTTGCAGAGAGTTGGACACGACTGAACGACTCAACAACAACTAAATGAAAAAATGTTTCTTACTTAAACTAAACTACATAATCCACAGCTAATTCTGTGATTTTTAAAAATTCTGTGATAATTTAAAATAAACTTATATTTTAATTCCTTTATCTCAGAAGGAACTTCGCAGGTATGAAATACTCACCTAAAAGTGCATTTTTCCCATGATCATCTGGTAGGAATCGCTTGTCTACAGCACACACTAGGATGTGTTCAGGAAGGTTGGGAGACTTGGCCCCCACCAGGAGGAATCCTGCTGGGATGTCAATCTGTTCCATACACAGAGATACCAAACGCAAATCTTTTCCTGCTTGACAAAAACCTAGAAACCAATAAAAAAAAAAAAAAGAAAAAGGACACAGTGGAATGTTTAGAGAGGTTATAACTCCGCATCACCCATGTGAAGAGTAGATTTGCCTGTGGGAATCACTATGAAGGACTAAATCGAAAGTTCATATGCAAAGTGAAAGAAAATGAAGTCTCTCAGTCGTGTCCGACTCTTTGCGACCCTATGGACTAGCCTACCAGGCTCCTGCATCCATGGAATTTTCCAGGCAAGGATACTGGAGTGGGTTGCCATTTCCTTCTCCAGGATTGAACACAGGGATTGAACCTCGGTCTCCTGCATTGTAGGAAGCCGCTTTACCTTCTGAGCCACCAGGGAAGTCTCAAACACACATCTACCACACGTGCTCTTCTGAGCAGAGTTAAAAAGATGCTCATGCTCAGTTGCTTCAGGGTCCAAATCTTTTCAACCCCATGGTCTGTAGCCCGCCAGGTTCCTCTGTTCATGGGATTTCCCAGGAAAGATTACTGGAGTGGGTCGCCATTCCTCCTCCAGGGGATCTTTCCAATCCAGTGATTGAACCCGTGTCTCCTGCATTGCAGCCAGATTCTTTACTCACTGAGCCATCAGGGAAGCCCAAAAACTTACTAAAAGGAGATATTTCCAACTGTTTAGCCAACACTGATGACTTTATATTTTCTGATTCACAAATTAGGAAATGATAAATATACAGGAAACAGACAAACATACGTAATTTTATGTGCATATAATACAGTATTCTTAGTTTCAATGCAAATTCACTTCTCTAAGTTAGATTGATCATAGAACAAATGTTTTCTGTTTCACAGAGGAACAGACTGAAGCTCAGAGTTTAGTGAATCATAAATGAATGGATCAGAACCAGAACTCCGAACTGTTTAGGTTATTTTCACTAGATGAGACATCGTAAGAAACGGCAAAACCTTACATAACTGCTTTGTAACCATAAATTATTACCTTAATTCATTAGTTCATCATTTACTAAAAATGATTTGCAGATTTCCCTGGTGGTCCAGTGGTTAGGAATCTGCCTGGCAATGCAGGGGATGTGTTTTCAGTCCCTGGTCTGGCAAGATTCCGCATGCCACAGAGCAACTAAGCCCACGCACCGCAACTACTGGGCCCATGAGCTTCAACTACGGAAGCCCACACGTCTAGAGTCTGCTGTCCACAATGAGAGACACCACTGCGATGAGAAGCCTGCCCAGTGTAAGGAAGAGCAGCCCCCTCTCGCGCACAGCAACAGAGACCCGGCACAGACAAAAATAAAGAAATGAAATCAAAATAAAATAGTTTTCAACAAGTGCTGTCTTTGGCCTGGGGATACAGCTGAATGGAATGTGTCATCCTCTAAGAACTCACTTGTAGTCAACTGCAAGGATGTATAAGGAACTGGCAATTATGAGACAATATGACAGAGGACAGCTACGCTCTGCTACAAAGCACCAATCTCCACGTCTTCTGGGAAATGATCCTCCCAACGCTCTAGTTATGGGATTCCCCTGGACAGCTGTGATATTCCAGCCTGAGCTGGAGCTGGCACCTGGTCCAAGCTGGGCCACTGGAACATCCCACCTTTCCAGCCATAGCTGGGCACCTGACAGAAAACTGGACAATGGAGGGTGGATGGCTAATTCCCACACACAACCCTGGGGGCGCGCCATCATCGCCCAAAACCCAGTGGGCCAGATCCATGCCAGGCTCTCCCAGAATCAATGCATATTATGATGTTAGCAAATGCCAACAAAAATTGAATGCCATCAGTGAGTATATGAAAAATAAATTAAAAACAACCAAATATGGTGTGAAGCTATGCTGCATAGGAATCTACTGTATGGTTTGGATCATTAAACCGCAAAAGCAGACAGGATAATATTAGACAAAAGCCAGGAAATCAAAGGCTAGAATGATAAAGTCAATGGGGTTCAACTATTCCAAGCTTGTAGATCCTCTTTTAAAACTAAAAACTCAAATGTAACTTCCAGTGTTCACAATTTGAGAAAAATAATATCAAATGTTATTGTGACTTAACAATTTGAATTAATTTGTATTTTATTATTCACAATATCATTTGTATTTATTTGAATAATCATTTATATACGGGGTCATATTATTTATTTAGATTACAAACTTTTTTTTTTTTTGCCTATAGATGCATTTGAACCCTTTAAAGAATCTGCTGTCTCCACCTCCTTTAAGAGACACAACTCTCAGGTTTGAAAGTTGGGAGTTGATGATATGATATGAAAGGCAGTTAAAATTTATGGAGCACTTAACATAAGCCAGGTGGAGTGTTAAGCACTTCAGAGACTTTCTTATTTACAACAATTCTAGCTAGGTATGACTATATCCCTTTCATACATGGAGAAATTGAGGCTCAGAGAGGTGAGAGTGTTTGTCCAAGCTTACATAATGAGTCCCATAATGTCCAGTGATATGAGACATGGAAAGTTTGCTATATAAAAACAGGCATAAAATGTATTAGTAAACTTGGAAAATAAAAAGCACTAAGAATAGTTATACTCCAGAGCCAAAACCATGAGAAGTTAACACAAATGTCTTTACCAAATTCTAAAATCCTAACCCTAGGAGGCTAAAAATAGAGACTTCCTGGAAGTCAGGTTAAATTAGAACACTGTGCTTCTGTTCCTGAAGGCACTGGTTCAGTCCCTGGTGGGGAACTAGGATCCCACATGCTGTGCAGCCAAAAAAAACTCCTAAAAGGAGCAGTAAATTTCTTAATCAAAGGAATTATTAATTCATGTATAGACAGCAAATCTATCCCTAGTAGGTAGCACCATTATTACAGCTTTTTCCAAAGGGCAAAACATAAACACCTTCCCAAAGGATGTAGATAATTCATTGATGAGAGGTTTACGATTACTGATTGATGGAAACAGGAGATTTCTGCTTGAGGAGATTTCTCTGTCACTAAGAAGTAGTACTACAAACTCTCTGAACTTACAGTCACTCCATATTAGAAAAAATACACAAGTCAGTACCAATCTGTACCAATTTGCAAATTATTAAAAAGCAGAGACATCACTTTGCTGACAAAGGTCCATATACTCAAAGCTATGGTTTTCCAATAGTCACGTACGGATGTGAGAATTGGATTATAAAGAAGGTTGAGTGTCAAAGAATTGATACTTTTGAAATTGTGGTGCTGGAGAAGACTTTTGAGAGTCACTTGGACAGCAAGGAGATCAAACCAGTCAATCCTAAAGGAAATCAATCCTGAATATTCATTGGAAAAACTGATGCTGAAGCTAAAGCTCTAATACTTTGTCCACCTGATGCAAAGAGCCAACTCATTGGAAAAGACCCTGATGCTGGGAAAGATTGAAGGCAAAAGGAGAAGGGGGAGTCAGAGGATGAGATGATCAGATAGCATCACTGACTCAATGAACATGAATTTGAGCAAATTCTAGGAGATAGTGGAGGACAGGGAAGCCTGGAGTGCTGCAGTCAGAGTCGGACATGACTTAGCGACTGGATAACAAGACTTTTAGAACATCAGAGCTATCTGGAATCTCAAGGTCATCTGATACAGGATTTTCCAAAGGGGAGTTATCAAAGTCCTGGGGATTCATAAAGGTTCTCCATGATACTAGAGAACTATACATGAAAGTATAATAGATAACATTACCAATTTCTAAAACCTAATAATTACTCTAATAGTCTACCTTTAAAGCAAAAGTTCTAAGGACATTCTATGCTATACATGTAGGGATAGTGGAAATCAGATGAGCGAACTTGGCACTCACTTGATGGAAGCCCATATCAATGTGTGGTTTTGATTATCCCACATTTTAAGATTGATTTTTATTATCAGTCACATGTATTGACATGTTGCTTAATATATACCCACAATAGGCTAGTGGTGAATAATGGGAAGCTTAGGGAATACAGACTGTGTTTGATGGACACAGTCATTTTACAAATGCGCCTAAGGTACTCTTTGCTAGATATGAAAGTTAGAGTCAACCTCATCCTCACTTATCAAATTACATAAAATGCACCAATATGCATCTAGGGCACCAAAAAAAAAAGCAATGTTAAGGTAAAATTTTAGTGATTATAATCCAATTCGGGGCTTCCCCAGTAGCTCAGTGGTAAAGAATCCCTCTGCCAATGCAGGAGATGAGGGTTCAACCCCTCGGTCGAGAAGATGCCCTGGAGAAGGAAATGGCAACCTGCTTCAGTATTCTTGCCTGGGAAATTCCATGGACACAGGAGCCCGGCAGGCCACAGTCCCTGGGATTGCAAAGAGTCAGACAAGACTTGGTAACTAAACAATGACAACAATCCAATTTGGCTTATTGTGTAAGAAAGAAAAGCCTGCTTCTTTCAGCAGCATATTATTTGCAGACAAATTCTGCAAAGAGCAGTCTGAAACTCTTGCCTCACGTGGAGCAAAAATTATAAAAATAAATTAGTACATCCTGGTAGCTTAACTGGTAAAGAATCCACCTGCAATGCAGGAGACCCTGGTTCGATTCCTGGGTCATAAAGATCCGCTGGAGAAGGGATAGACAATCCACTCCAGTATTCTTGGGCTTCCCTGGTGGCTCAGATGGTAAAGTATCTGCCCACAATGCGGGAGACCTGGGTTCAATCCCTGAGTTGGGAAGATCCCCTGAAGAACGGAATGGCTACTCACTCCAGTATTCTGGCCTGGAGAATCCCATGGACAGATGAGCCTGGCAGGCTACAGTCCAGGGGTCCCAAAGAGTTGGACGTGACTGAGTGAATTTCACTTTTAATCCTAAAACGTAAAAATTCCAAAGTTTGGGGAATAAAAGTAGATCTGGCCTTTTTTTGATGCTGGGAAACATATAAACACACTTGGCTCCCGACTTGGCTCCCGTCCTCTGCCACGCCCCCTACCTGTCGGAAAAAGGTTAACATTTTATTTTTGAATTTGTCAACAAAATATGCTTTTCCTTACATAGTCAGTTTAAAGTAAATTAAACAGTAATTGCTACATGCTCAGTCATATCCAACTATTTATAAACCCATGGACTATAGCCCACCAGGCTCCTCTGTCCATAGAATTTTAAAGGCAAGGATAGTGGAGCACGATGCCATTTCCTCCTCCAGGGGGATCTTTCCAACCCAGGAATCGAATGCACATCTCCTGTGTCTTGTGCACTGCAGGCAGATTCTTTACCTGCTGAGCCATCAGGAAAGCCCTAAACAGCAACTAAAGGATAAAATGTAGATAATTTTTTCTCATGCGTGAATAATATCAAAGAGTAATTAGTATAATGATCTAAAATAAGTATTTTCTACTTAAAATGGATTCTTTATCACATGCCGTGCAGTGACAGAATTAGTTTTTAAATTCCTAAGGGGTCCAAAAATTATGTACTACTATAGGAGATTTGTGAGTCAAAGATTGGGTAACACTAATCTATCCCTATCTCTAGTTTGTAGATGAGGAAACTGGGACCCATAAAGGTTGAGAAAACAGTCCAAGGTCAAATTCCCAGCAACCCAAGAAGTTGGGACCCAGATCTCTTGACTCCAGGTTAGAGAGTTAACGTCACTCTGACCACAGAATAAAGGTTACTCTGACCACGAGATCTTCCCTGGTCTGACGTAGGACACTCTCCTATGGCTTCTCCATTGCCTATCTTTGCTGAGTCTCATCACCTAGCTTTCTAGGCTAAATCCCTGGGGGCACTTGTCAGAGCAGTGCCTGCCAGCCATGGGCTCTGTCAGCATCCACCTATCTCACCCTACTGAAAGTGAATGTGTAGCTCAGTCGTGTCCAACTCTTTGGGACACCATGGACTGTAGCCCACTAGCCTCTTCTGTCCACAGGAATTCTCCAGGTAAGAATACTGGAGTGGGTAGCCATTCCCCTTTCCAGGGAGTCTTCCCCACTCAGGGATCAATCCAGGGGTCTCCCGCATTGCAGGCAGATTCTTTACTGTCTGAGCCACCAGGGAAGCCCCAGTGAATCCTCAAAATTCAGTTTTGCAAGTCACAAAGGTGTCCCTTTCTAATGAGCTTTCTCAAAGCAATACATTGCAGCCAAAGGAAGATTAAGCGGGGAAAGTACAATTTTAGTTTGGGGCTAAATAGGAATAGAGTAGAGAAGACACAGTTCGTGTGCAAAATATCTGAAGAAAGCAGGATTTGCTCTGGAAGAGAGATGATTTCAACGTGACGTCTCTGGTATAAGGAAAACTACACAGCTTTCAGCACTTTAGCCTTTAAAGGTTTTCCCATTTGTGATATGAGGACACCTAGAGGTGAAAACTTATAATCATTAAACAATGACTGGATTCTAGGAGAAAACCTCTTCCTTTAAATTTTTTTTTTTTCCCCAAAAAGTGGCTGTGGGTTTTCCGCTCAAAGTGAGAAGCACTAACAGCTTTCAGCACTTTAGCCTTTAAAGGTTTTCCCATTTGTGATATGAGGACACCTAGAGGTGAAAACTTATAACCATTAAACAATGACTGGATTCTAGGAGAAAATCTCTTCCTTTAAATTTTTTTTTTTTTTCCAAAAAGTGCCTGTGGGTTTCCTTGGTGGTCCAGTGGTTAAGAATCTACTTTGCAATGCAGGGGACACCAGTTCGATCCCTGGTCAGGGAAGATCCCACATGCCAAGGGGCAACTAAGCCTGTGAGCCACAACCACTGAGCCCTCGGCCCCTAGAGTCCATGATCCACAACAAGAGAAGCCCCAGCAATGAGAAGCCCATGCACCACAACCAGAGAGTGGCCCCTGCACACCACAACAAAGTCCACGTAAGCAGCAAGGACTCAGCACAACCAACACTTTAAAATAATGAATAGAAATTAAAAATAAACAACTGCTTGTTACAGTGAAAAGAGGAAATTTCCTCTTTTGTGTTAAAAAAAAAAACTCATAATGATAGCAGCATATAAAAAGGACACAAGAACCAACTGAAATTGCTACCAAGGGCCAAAACTGGAAAAAGTAAAACAAGAAAATAAAATAGTATGGGATTATAACCCCCAAATAAAATAAATGTTCATGAATGATTATAAACAAATGACTGTGTAAATTAATAAACAAGGGAAAAGAGACAAACTTCCATGCCATAGAATTCCAAATAATTTATGTAGCTACTCTGCCCTCAAGGATGTGGAGCCTAACTCCCCATTCCTTAAAAATTGTAGGCTGAGTGTAGGGACTTTCTTCAACAGAATGGAGGGAGAGTGCAGCAGGGATGGGATACTCATGGGGAATGGAGATAACGCTATCTCAGCCAGGTGATTAAGGTCAACATCACCACCCATAAATCATCTGAAAGTATGTGCCCTTGATACAGTAAGATGAAAATGACACTTTATCTCTGTGATCATTCTTCACCAAACCCATATATAACCCCAGTCTCATCAAGAGAAAAACATCAAATTCCAATAGAAGGTCTAGAATACACCTGATCTATAATCTCTGAAACTATCAGGATCATCAAAAAAAAAGGAAGTCTGAGGAACTGTCACAGTCAAGAGGAGCCTAAGGAGACACAACAGCTACATCTAATGTATTAATAGTACGCCAGACTAGTTCTATTGATCAACCTAGACAGCAAATTAAAAAGCAGAGACGTTACTTTGCCAACAAAGGTCCATCTAGTCAAAGACATGGTTTTTTCAGTAGTCATGTATGGATGTGAGAGTTGGCCATAAAGAAAGCTGAGCGCCAAAGAATTGATGGTTTTGAACTGTAGTGTTAGAGAAGACTTTTGAGAGTCCCTGGGACCGCAAGGAGAGCCAACCAGTCCATCCTACAGGAAATCAGTCCGAATGTTCATTGGAAGGACTGATGCTGAAGCTGAAACTCCAATACTTTGGCCACCTGATGTGAAGAACCGACTTATGTAAAAGACCCTGATGCTGGGGAAGATTGACAGCGGGAGGGAGGAGAAGGAGACAACAGAGGATGAGATGGTTGAGTGGCATCACTAACTCGATGGGCATGAGTTTTAGTAAACTCCGGGAGTTGGTGATGGACAGGGAGGCCTGGCATGCTGCAGTCCATGGGGTCGAAAAGAGTGGGACACAACTGAGCAACTGAACTAAACTGAAGACCAGTTCTGGATATTCCCTGGCGGCTCAAACAATAAAGAGCCTGTCTGTAATACAGGAGACCAAGGTTAGATCCCTGGGTTGGGAAGATCGCCTGGAGAAAGAAATGGCTCCCTACTCCAGTCTTTTTGCCTGGAGAATCCCATGGACGGAAGAGCTTGGTAGGCTACAGTCCACGGGGTCCCAAAGAGTCAGACACGACTGAGAGACCACTTTCAGATGAGTTCTGGAATAGAAAGAGGACATCAGGTAGAAACTAAAGAACCCAAATAAACTACCCAAATAAACTAAGGACTTTAGTAAGCACTAAAATTACTAATAATGTAACATGTTCACAATAGGGCAAACTGGGGGGGGGGTATACAGAAACTCTGTACTGTTTTCTCAATTTTTCTGTAAATCTAAAACTGCCCTTAAAAAAATAAAGTCTAATAAGGAACAGATCTGTGGTTGCCAAGGAGTGGAGGAGTAACGTTGGGAGCTGGGGTTAGCAGGTGCAAACTAGCACGTAGAGAATGGATAAACAACATCCTACTGTATAACACAGGGAACTATATTCAATATCCTGTGATATATCATAATGGGAAAGAATACAAAAAAGAATGTGTATATATGTATAACTGAATCACTTTGCTGTACAGCAGAAAGTAACACAACATTGTAAATGAACTATACTTAAATTTTTTTTAAGTTCATTTTTTAAATGTCCTACTTTGTCTTTTTGCCTTTCAGTTAATCCCAACACAAGACTATAGGCAATTTAATTAAGAGGAAATAGGTGAGGAAATGAAGGCAAAGGTGAGTCCAGGGAAAGAGTCAGGAAGAAAGAAATCAATCCAAAGCCAGAAAAGTTTTCAAAATCAAAGAAAAGTTCCTGAGTTTACTTCATAGTTATTTTGAGAAGACGCTCACAAGAGTCTGGACTGTTTCCTACAAATCTTCATTCTTGGGACTCAGATCAGCTAATTATATACAAAATATATCATCAGGGACCCCCAATTAAGAAAAATATATATTATGTAAAGGGAAATATTTAATTTAGCTTTAAAAAAAAAAGATTGAAAATAAGCTCTGTGCATCTGTAAAGAAGTAGCTAAAGAATCTACAAAATGTGATTCTATTTCAAGACTTATAAGGATCCAAATATCTGGTATACCAGATAGCTCTATTTCTTCACTATTTGAAATATGTCAAAATATTAATATAATGAATGTTGTTGTTCAGTCACCCAGTCGTGTTCAACTTTTTGTGACCCCATGAACTGCAGCACGCCAGGCTTCCCTGTCCTTTGCCATCTCCCGGAGTTTGCTCAAATTCATGTCCACTGAGTTGGTGATGCCATCCAACCATGTTGTCTTCATTAAATCTCAATTAAAACGTCAAATAAAATGGAGAAAACGTAATACTCCCCTCTGGGGTAATTTTAAACTTCACCTGGACTAATCTTGAAAAAAAAAAAAAAAGAGGATTTTTCTTTTAGAAGCCACTAGATGATCTAGGGGAAAATACCCTAAGGATGGTGTAAGCCTGATTACTGTACACAGGAAAGAAAGATACGGAATGGGGCACAAATATAACAATTTCTTGGACACACTTGCCCCTAAATAGTTTCATTTTCTGAAAGTAATACTGACATGCTGCCTTAAAACCAAGACTCTTGCAGCAAATGATTTTAATTTTAAAGGAATCCTAGTACAGAGCACTTCTTTGTAAACCTCATCTGCATTTTCCTTAAGAAAACAGCCAAGGTTTTCACTTCAAGAACCAGGATTTGCATTCTCCAATTATCTCCAACTTGAAGGTTACAGAGTAATCTAAGTGGGGGAGGGGAAAGTTTACTGAAACAGCTGTAAACACAAACTCAAGTAATCAAAGCCGTATTTGGAGGCTTAAAGTTTGGTGGCCCTTTACCCCTTTAGACAATCAACTGCTTCCCGGTGGGGTAGAAACCTACCAATAATTTACATAAGAAATTAGCAACCAAAATTTACATCTGAATGGCAAACCCCAGAAGCCCATCAGGTGTTAAGTATCTGCTTATCTAAATTGCCTCTAAAAATAGCTTTACCTTCCTGTGAGTCTTAGGTAAATAGAAGATTTCCCATGAAGGGAAGCTGGTCTGCTGACACAAACCCAGGTGCTATATTGCCCTATTCCACTGTCAATTTCACCAGGAAAATGTCAGGGCTGTTCTGCCTTTGAGTGAGAGGACTCTTAGAACTGCCTTAGAATGAACCACACTGAAAGAGCAGTGGACCAACTATAAAGTATCAAGAGCGTGTGCTCAGCCGTGTCCGAACTCTACAGCCCCACGGGCTGTGGCCCACCAGGTGCTCTGTCCAGGGAATGTTCCAGTCAAGAATACTGGAGTCAGTTGCCATTTCCTTCTCCAGGGGATCTTCCCCATCCAGGGGTCAAACCCACGTCTCTTGAGTCTCCTGCACTGGCAGGTGGATTCTTTACCACCATCAGATTACGAACTAATTAGAAATCAGGCTGGGATAGCCAGGAAGCAGGACCATATACCATTAATGGAGGGAAGAGAGTATAATTTGTTATGTGACCAAAACATGAAATACTGAAAATGTTTAAGTAGGATTTTCTTTTTTTAAAGTGTGGTTAAAAGCCTTTGTAGAAGAGGAGGCTGACAAGACAAATAAAATGAGATGATTAAAAAACATGTTCATTTTAATCTTCTATTGATAACAATATACTGGATGAATGTTCAAAATACATGGCAAAGGTAAATATTAAAACACATGATATTTCTGTTGTTTTAAGATGGAACAGAAAGAAGTAGAGACATCACTTTCGAGCAGCATTCTTGCAGAAGTTTGTGAGGCATTGAAAAAGTCCTGAGCTAGGCCTAGGCTTGTCTTTGCCACATACCATGTCAGAGAAGTCATTCAATGGCTGTGTCTCTCAGTCTCTTGATCTATAAGATGGGGTGATAATGCTTGTCTTTCTTAACAGACACCTGCTATGAAGTCACAGGCAATAATGTGAGTGAAAGCATGATTACTCCTCATTCCTTTCTATAATTACTGGTTTCCAGCCCTAACTACCCAATCAATGATTAGAAACTAGCCAGACAATATTAAAGGAACTGAAAAATAAAAAAGGAAACCCACCGTCTGTAGTGCAAGACCCTTCAGGGGCAGGTTTCTGTGAATAGGGAATTGGTGGGCTATTTGAATCTGACATATCTTCATCATCTTCGTCATCTTCCATTTCATTTACTGTGAGGTTGTTAGAAAAATCCAGGCTTCCATTTTGGGTGTATCGGTGTACCAAGTCTTTATCCAGATCCTCCACCTTGGGTTTTACATCTGGGAAACCAAATAAATCATAGCAAATTTAATAAAAAGATGCATATGGGGAGATAGCCAAAATAAAAATTCATAGTTCTGAAAAGATATCTGAAGACAGGGAGACAGGCATTAGCTAGCATTTAACCCACATATTTCAGAGATCCCCAGATCTAGAATTCCCACTTCTTTTAAAAGGCATGTAGAAATGTGTGGGATTGAGAAACTTACCTGCAGAGGAGAAAGGATGCTGGTCAGGATCCAGATACAGCTGGGAAAAAATTGGTCGTGGTACCACACTACTACATCTCAGAGAGGCTTCAATGGAGTTGTGGAGAGCTTCTTCAAATCGAGCAGATTTCAGTTGCCCAGCATATGAATTCCCCATGGTCTATACCACCCCCCCAAAGAAAAAGAAAAAGGAGAAAGTTGACATTAGTAGAGGGTTATATGTATGCAAAGTACACATAGAGCTGATATAAACTATACCCACATACCTGTTACAAACTATGAACTATACATTTCTTGAGATAACTTATCAATTTATCTATTCTATCACTTTTGCTTCTTGTCTGCAGAGTCCAAAGGGGCTTTCAAAAAGTCCCTTTAAGGGATCTTGTGTCTAAGGATCAAACCACAATAAGTGCTTTAAGTGAAGTTTCTCCAACTAGAATCAAGATTGACCTGTCAATCATGAAGCCCAGCACAGTGACAAGGGGGCCACACATTCCTTAAACTGGTGAGTGATGGGCTGCCATAACCCAAAGGAACACTATCAGTGGTTTCAGAGGAAACATCAAATTACTTCTCTCTCTACTAAGATTTTATTACCCTAGGAGGATTCTTCTCTGAAAAAGAAAAAAAAAAAAAAGAAAGCTTTGTGATAATATATTTAATTGGTAAATTCCTAACAGCAAGATTTGAGCCTTTTAAAATTCAAAGAACTCATTCATGTATTATTAGTATTTATTTGAAAAACAATGCTGCTTCTTTTGCTTAGTTTGAATCAGTCTTATTTGGGACCTCAGAAAAGCACAGAATAAGAAGTTTTAATGCAATCGCCTTTACTTCTCATAGAGAGTTACAAAAATTTCCATATATCTTAATAATAACCAAATTTATTGAGTGCTAATTATTAGCTATGCTAATGATTGGTCAAGGACCCCAAGACCCTTTCTGGGTTCCATGAGGTCAAAAGTCTTTTCAAACTATTATTAGGATATTATTTGCCTTTTTCATTCTCATTCTCTCAAACATTTACAGTGGAACTTTCTAGAGACTATTTCATGGGTGACACCACAAAAGATTGAAGGCAGAAGCTGACAGACTACTCTTTCTACTAACTTTTTTTTTAGGAAAATACATTTATTTTCCATGTATAATGGGTTTATTGTTAAGTTTTAAAATTATTAAGTATTTTGAAATTTTCTTAGTTTTAATTTATAATAAATATAATACACGTAAACAAAATTCAATTGTTTTTAAGAGTGTAAAGAGGTAATGAGATGAAAAGTCTGAAAATGTTGGGCTAGAGAATATACCAGGCACTTCCTAAAAATTATTTTATTTAATCCTCAGTATTCTGAAGTAAGGCTTCCTAGGTGATGCTTGTGGTGAAGAATCCATCTGCCAATGCAGGAGACGCAAGATATGTGCATCTGATCCCTGGGTTGGGAAGCTTCACTAGAGGAGGAAAGCACAATGCACTCCATATATATCAACTATATATCAGTAAAACTGGAAAAAAATAAATTACTAGGCTTTTCTTATGGTAAGTACATGTGTGAAAGTATACATATAATACTCAAAGTTGTAAGTTGAAGAAAATCAACAAAGCCTCTCAAGTGAAATTTTCCTGAAATATCAAGGTTTTTTTTTTAAGGTTTCAGGAGTAGTATTATGATATTCTTAAAGAATTAAGTTTACAGATTTTAGAATTAAAACATGAAATTTATGTTTTCTATCTTCTGAAACAATTTGAAGATAGGATTCAAACAGGAAGTACTAAAATAGATGAAACAGGTCATCAAAAACCAAGGTTTTGTTAAAACTTGTACAACCCTACCAGAACAAGTACAAACATTCAATTTTTCTACAGCAATTTATTTTTCAACAGAACCACACACAATCAAAACAGAGTGGAGGTTGGAAGAGAAATATACCATGTCACTAGTATATGTGTCTAAGTCAAAATCCAATGGCCATCTGACCTTTCTTCCTCAATGAAGGGAGAAAAATACAAGGAACTAGCATGGCTGCTCATGGGATTTCTCACTGCGGAAAACAATAGAAAAGCTTCAAAGGTGGACCTTTAGCCTTTCTCCAGAGCACCACATGCCTGAAAATCTTGCCTCTTCTTAATCTACTACCTGCTCAACAAGTTATCTTCCTTTCATCACTGAACACCTACATTCTCCAAGGGACCTTTTTAGTTGAAGAAAGAAGTACTCAACTATACATGGAAGATTACATAATCTTAATCTCTTCAATTTACACATAGTTTAAGGAGTAATATGATAGATATGACAAATAAATATTGTCTGGTTAAACTATTAAATCAATATAAACAGGGGTGATCCAGTTTCACCATCATAGAAGATACACAGACTACAGGGGCATAACCCTGGGACATGCTCAGATGAAGACAACAGTGAGTTCCCATGGAACAGCCTTGGGAGAGCAAAAAGAAGGGGCTGACTATTCCAGATGAAAACATAACCAGGCAGTTTTAAAAATGATCATTATAAGGTGAAGAATGACAAAACTGACCCCAAACTTCTTCGGTGCTGAGTGTCAAGTTCTTCATTGACAGTTCAGTTCTCCCAAAGAAAGGCAGAGGTCAAAAGAAGAATTTTTAGTGCAATGTATTCTTAATATCTTGGAGAAGAAAATGGCAACCCACTCCAGTATTCTTGTCTGGAAAATCCCATGGACAGAGGAGCCTGGTGGGCTAGAGTTCATGGGGTTGTAAAGACTCAGACACGACTGAGCCAATGAGCATTCTTAATATCATATGCTATACATAATATTTAGGGTCACTGAAATCACTGGCCTTATCCACCTAGATTACTGAATCTCTTCCTCTGAATCTCAGAGAGCCTCCAGGCATAACATCCCACTGAAAGTGAAGAAGTTGTAGTCACTTCAGTTATGTCCCACTCTTTGCGATCCCATGGACTGTAGCCCACCAGGCTCCTCTGTCCATGGAATTCTCCAGGCAAGAGTACCGCAGTGGGTAGCCATTCCCTTCTCCAAGGGATCGTCCCAACCCAGGAATCCAACATGGGTCTCCCACACTGCAGGCAGATTCCTTACTGTCTGAGACATCAGAGAAGCCCGACATCCCACTGAAAGTCAGTGTAAATAAATCTAACTTCAGGTCAGAAAATGGAGAAATACTTTTTAGAATCAGTTGTTAAATGAAATACAAGAAGAACAGACTGTGACTTCCGAACAAAGGCACATATTTTATGTCTCTGGCTGTCACCGCCTGTGAGACTGCACTATATTGCTTTCCCATGTTTCCTTTTATTGTTGTGAAATTACACAGGGAAAACTATATAATTGTCTTGGCATAGCACCACAGACCTCTGAGATGCGAATAGGCACTCTTGGGGTAATCTCTAAAAAAGGTATGGTACTCTATATGAGCTCTTTCAGCACCATAATTAATTGCTGAAAATGCAAGTGGGATCAAGCGCAAACCACCAGGACAGTGTAGTTTGGTGTCTTTCTACTCTTCCTTTACCCCGTCTCTACAGAAGGACAGGGGCTTCCCATGTCCGAAAGTGGTAAAGAATCTGCCTGCCAATCAGGAGACACAAGTTCAATCCCTGGGTCGGGAAGATCCCCTGGAGAAGGAAATGGCAACTACGCCAGTATTCTTGCCTGGGAAATCCCATGGACAGAGGAGGCTGGTGGGTTACAGTCCATGGGGTGGCAAAGAGTTGGACATGACCTAAGTAACTAACCATGCATGCACGTCGTTATTAGTATCACAGGAAATGGTCATCGTGGTGGTCATGGTGGTGACGGTAGTAGCATTACTGTCATTGTCAAGAAATCTGAAAGGAAACATGCTTTGTCAAACCACGATAATAACAGTAACATAGGGGAACTTAGTAACTGCCAGGAAAATACAATTACTGCCTCCATTTTTAGGAGAAGCAAGGTCTAGAGAAGTTCAGGAACTTGCCCAAGGTCATACTATGAGGAAAAGGCCAAGACAGGAGTGGAATCTAATCAGTTTGTCTACGGCAGCGGATGTCTTAGGTTATCTAATCACATATGCCATTCTGTAGTTAAAACACCGACAATAATGGCCCAATTAGGAAAAATGGATATTATGTAAATGCCTACTAAATTGTGACGCCAAGCCAAAGTAAATAAAAATCAAGGAAAAAGAGCTTTGTTTGCTGCATTTTCCTTGTCTACCCATCTGCTCAGATGCTCATTCCTGTCCAGCTCTTTGCAACCTTATAGACCACAGCCCACCAGGCTCCTCTGCCCATGGAATCCTCCCTGCAACAATACGGGAGTTGTGTGCCATTTCATCCTTCAGGGAATCTTCCCAACCCAAGGATTAACCCGAATCTCACGGCTCCTGCACTGGCAGGTGGATTTTTTTAAACAATAGTGCATCTACATATCCCGGGGCTGCAAAACAAGGCTGAAATGCGAGTTTTAATGTTGGATACCGGACAAACAATCACAAGGACAAGCAACGTTTTAAAAAATGGAAACAAAATAAAAACACCGCTTCTCTCAATGAAAAAACCCAAACCTCACTGTAAATGTTAGATGAAAGATAGATATGCACAGAAAGTAAAGTACTTCACACAGAATAACAGAATTGCCCTCGGTGTCTTTAGGGGTTTGGTTCTAGGACTCTGGTGGAGACCAGTATCCACGGATGCCTGAGTCCCTTACATAAAAACACTAGTACAGCCTTCTGAACCAATGATCAAGTTTAATATCACTTTTTTTAGTATCAAAAGTGAGGCAATGAGATGCTGTGGGCCTCCCCATGGGAAACAGCATGAAGCATACACAAACCACCTAGGACTTATTCCTGCCAAAGGGGGTAAGGAATGTAGTCAAAGTCTAACTTCCATTTATGGGATGAAGGACTAAGTTAAATGAAACCACATGGAAACAAGCAGATTCAGAAAGAGGGACAAGTAGAGCAGCAATCCGGTTTCTGAAAGGAGCCAAGGTTTTCTAGTTTGTAAGTGATGGAACTAGAATTCAAATTTTGACTCAAAAGCCTGTTTTTTTTCCCCCTGCTAAACCAAGCTATCTGAAGTAGAAAAAAATGTGAGTGAAAACGATACATTCTGTTTGTGTGTACTTGTATTTGATTCGAATTTTTTTTAGGCACAATTCATTGACTGTGTGCCAGGCATAGTACTAAATAGACAGCTTCAAATAACTTATGAGTTGTTACTTATCTTTTTCTCTATAGATGTTGTCACCTACTTTCCAAAGTTTAACAATCATCCACCCAGCCAGATAGCATTTATAAAAATCCTACTATTGAAGTAGTTAAGCACACAGGGTCTGGAGTCACATGGTCTTAATTCAAATCCTGCACCCACTACCCTGTAGATACTGAGCAAGTTCCTTAATCTCTCATCTGTAAAATGGGGCAATACAATCAGTATCATAGATTTCTGTGAGAATACATAGGATTTTATGTTTTTAGAATAGTGCCTGTCACAAAATAAATGTGCAGAAAATTTTAGAAGTACTATGTAGTGTTGTTTTTGTAAGCTTGGTGCTATGTTGAGTATACTAAGAAAAGCTGAGATGTATCTCCTTGTATATTTTGGAGGCAGTGTTCTAGCAACAAATGACCACCAATGTAAAAGTTCCCCAAACCGGTATTTGGTGATATATACAATTCACTTATTAAACTTAACAATCATATATACACATCACTATGGCCTCTTACAGCTATCAGATTCTTTAGCTTTGTATAAAAAATTTTTTGTTTAAGGCATTACTGTTTAATGCCTTGTTTAATGCTTCTTGTTTAAAGCATTACTGTTTAATGCCTGTTAACCACCCTTGCTCTGTTAAACATATTAGCTGATGAGAGAGATACTATGTGATTATTGGACCAAGAAATCAAACATGGTTCTTGCAAGTTCTCAAAGAGTCTATAATTCAAAATTAAAAACAAGCATATACAGTTCTTTTATGATCTTTTCTCATTTTATGTATTCTTTTAAATTGATATTTGTTGCTCTAGTATCTGACTTTCCCATTACACTGCAACTATTTGGGGCAAAACATTGTATTTACAACTTGAATTTAAACAAAAAAGAATACATTGAGCTTTTTTGTGTCTTACTCATTTATACAGTAAACAGGTTTGAAGAGATACTATGTCTTGTCAAGCACATTGCAAAAAAGGCACAAAATTTATGATGCATTCAAAACAAAAGTGTTCTATTTCATTTTTAGTCATTCTCCTTGCTGAAAATCTTTAGAAAATACAAATTAAAAGACAAAATTTTGAGCCTCCTTTAGTAGTTTTGTACATTTAAACCTGTGTGACTCTCCTTGGACAGTTTCTGAAGCCAAAAGTATTTTAAGTACTGAAATAAAAACCTAGCCCTAGTTATTTATTCTAAGATTAACTGGTTTTTAACCAATATACTTAGGGTTATGTAATATGTCCTGAATTGCCATAGAAATGCTTATTGTTATATGTGAACTAATTTCATAATGATTATATAAAAGTTATCATTATTAAAAGATAAGGGATAATGCTATCTTTTCCTTTCTGACAGAGAGTTACATGTTACTACTGGAAATTTTTACTTTCTTCCTCGGAATACCAGAAATTCTTCTGTAAAATAAACACATCTCATCAAGACCCTCTGGAACTAGTATAATTACGAGAGGCAATTGCTGTGTCAGATCAAAGAAACAAAACAATAATAGGCAACGTGTGACCTCTACTATGTCGCCAGAGACCAATTTTTCAACAGGCAGAAGAGTCAATAATCCAGAACAGAAAACATTAAATAACCAGAAATGCTTCCAAAGTGTGGCTCAGCACATCCATCAAGGCTGCCACATTCAGAGAGTTCTGAGTCTCTGTGGTTTCTGAGGACAAACTTCTGGGGATTTATCACAATAGTCATTAAAATCTGCATAAAGCACCAGAGGCAAAAACCAATTTCCCAAATGTAGAGTAGAATTTCAAAAGATATTACAATAATTTTCCAAATGTCATAGGATGCTTTAACCAGCAGAGTGGGAAGAACTACAGATGATTCAATAATTTCCATATAACATTCACCTTCTTTTTCTTTATTTACCTGCCCCCATCCTGTTTGGAAAGCAGGCAAAGAACATTAACCTGATAAATTAGTAAGAACACCTTAAAGACTTCTGCAGGTTTTTTGTTTTGTTTTGGTAATACTGGGTCACTAAATCCAAAAACAGGGCCTTGGTCTCCTTTGTAATGTATGTAGTTGACTGATAAGAATCATAAGGGTACAAAGAGGGGTAAAGAAATTCCCATTCATGTAATGACAGAGAGAAATACATTTAAAATGCACTTTTAAAAAGCACCACGAGTAAAACTGTGCCTTAGTAAAGCAAAATCTGATTGATTTTCTTAGCCTCTACTGCAATTCTTCTTTCAAAATCAGATGTGAATGAGGGACTGAACACACACGTATCTGAATTGTTTAACTTGCAAACACTCATTCTACTGGTGATTTAGAGACTAATAAAAGAAGGGCTTAGCATAAAGGAAAAAGCACTGGATAGGCAAAGCCACTGAACAGCATTCAGTTCCTGTATAGATGCATTACTCTTGCTTCCTTCATCTTTCCACTCTGTCATTTGCCCTATCTTTCCATCTTTTTGTCTTATGAACACTGTTAATTCTATTTGTCAGTTTTGCCACAATTTCAGCTACTTAAAACAGCTGTGGGTTTTCTCTAGGCAATTATCAGTCACTACACTTAGGTTTCTAAATTAGTTGTTGAAAGGCACTTTAACCTTGGGAAAATAGACACAGAGCACGCTGCCTCATTAAGCCTTGCGTTTATGTGCGTGTGGCTTTAAAACAAAAACTTATTTTAAAGCATTAAAAAATCACACACACAAGTCATTCAAGCTTATTGTAAAGTTATCAATGAGCAAGAAAATGCTTAACAAAGCCTATTCTGTACGACTCATCACTTTATCTTTTCAATACAGATGGCAATACACACACTCCATGTCTATGTACATGTATAGAGTATATAAACTGGGACATCAAAATATTGCCAAATTCCTCTAACTTTTACTACCTGTCTGCCAGGTGGCAACACCTGGGGAAAGTTTCCACAATCATGTAAGTGGTATCTTGAGGTCATGGCAAAGAAAGTTCTTCCCACATGCAGATTTCCACCCTACCACCCCACCCCTGCCGCCCCTTTCTCCATTTCCCTCCAAAGAGAAAATTCTGTATTTCTATTCGCTTTTCTTTTTCTCCTCTCTTGACTCTTACTACCACAAAATGTGGTTTTCTCCTTACTACCACAAAATGTACCAGAAGCACAGTCAGGGAGAAACCCCACGCTTAAGGTTATTCATCGGCTGATAACCACTTCTATGAAATACAACTAAATTAAAAAAAAAAAAAATTCTGTAATCCAAAAATAAATACACTTCGTGAGCCGTTTATTCCTTTTATGTTAAAATAAACTCAAAGAACTTTCCAGAGTTAAGTTTTGGTGTTGTTAAAGGTTTATACTATTCTGCTTTGGGGTCAGTCAAAAGCTTGTTAGAATGATTTTAAAATTAATGTAAACTAATTGCTTACCCACCTCTCCCCACCCCCAACTCCTGCCACTTTCTGCTCCAAGGAAAAGGTGATATTTCAACAGTGTAAAATTCTTCACTGAGAGACAAACATTAAAATGATAAACATTTTGGAAAGCAAAGTACACTTCAAACCCTAACTGTTCTTTCAGACCTATATTGACTCTTATAGTCGTTGCCAACATTTGGTAAGGATTATCCTTCCATTAGGCAAAAGCAAGCATTCCTTAGATAAATCAGGACTTTTTGCCATGAGACTCATAAAACCTTTTCACAACACAAGATTTTCAAGAGAATCCTTGAAGGTTTTAGGAGCCTGCTCCTTTTACTCAGTAACAAAATACACCCCATGGTGTCTCACTGACCCCACTCAGCTGTCCTTTGACCTCTTCAATTGTTGAAGCCTAACTCCAGGGCCCACAGAATTCGCCTCCCATATCAAAAAGGCGAATGAGGCTTCCTCCTAGCACCTGGTGTAACAAAACCCAGCCGTGTCTCCCTCTCGAGATCTCCTCCGCTCCCTCTCGGGCCACTTTCCGGATGTCCCAGGCCCAAATGTTGAGCCAATACTAGGTTTCAGGATCTGCGTGGTCACCACGCAGGAACAACAGGAACCGAGCTGAAGTGGCAATGACCCCTCTTGTTCTTTTTGGCCTCAAAAGGATACGACGGGTCATAAAAGAGGAAAAGATCTTTGGCCTCTCTCTTGGAAATGCCAGGCTATTTAAGTACATTGTAACTTCCAAAAGGAGGGAGCCAGTCTTGGTTATGCCCTGACAGTCAAGAGTTACCTAAGCAGTGTCCCTAAACTCTTAATTCTAAGAGGATTTTTTATTTTCTTTGACATAGAAGGGGAAAAGAACAGATCACCTTTCTCCCCCTCCTTGCATTCAAAGGCTTCCACAAATAGAAAACTTTTGTAAAACTTTTAAAACATACATTTCAGGGTATATGATTAAAAAATGTAAATACATGCAGTCACTAGAGGCTGTTCTTCTCTGTGGAGGCCAATAATCTGATGTCTCTCTTGTTAGACAAGTTGAAAGATAAAACCACAATCAACAAAGAACCAAGAGCTGAATTCTTATTGTCTTAATTTAGGTATGCAGGAAATATAACACAGAGGCTATTGCAAGAAAAAAGATAAATCTTAAAGCTGAGAAAGTATTTTGTTTTGGGTTGGGTTTTTTGTTTTTTGTGGTGGCGAGGATGGGGGAGGGGAGGGGAAAGCAAAGCGGAGAGAAAATAGAAGGAGAGGCGCTCATAGAAATATCTGCTTCATCAGTTTAAGTGCCAAAGGCAGGAGCTTTATTTAGATTCTAAAATGTTCCCCTCCCAAATGTGACCATGAAAGATTTGGATGGGGGGCATATTATAATTGTACGATACCTTGGTTTATTTATTAACATTTTTGAACCATGTTCATGATTTAGTTAGGTTGTCAACACTTCAGGGAGC
The DNA here is from genome assembly GCA_006408695.1 of Aepyceros melampus. Classification (NCBI taxonomy): domain Eukaryota; kingdom Metazoa; phylum Chordata; class Mammalia; order Artiodactyla; family Bovidae; genus Aepyceros; species Aepyceros melampus. Next base: position 485,379 of record SJXQ01001978.1, read on the forward strand.
CTGTTGCCTAGATTTTACTTGATTAAAGCTTTTTTGTACCTGCAAAAACAAAAAATAATATATACATAAAGACATGAGCTAATTTCCAAATGCATTATATTCCACAATACAGTAACTTAAATATTTACAATTCTACAAATATTGCAACTAGAAAATTTATCAGTCTTATACAATTCCATATAGATTATAAAGGGCAAATACAATATTCCTCTTTCCCCAAATGATCACTCTTTACATACCTGGAAATAATTCCTTTTTAAAATCTCCCCCTACTAAATGTAATTGGAATAAATCTGTTAAGTCTGCATTTTGGACAGGTGTTACCATAATGCTTAAAGCCCACAGATTATTTTTATTTTTAGGAGAGAAATTGGTGAAAGATAATTTCCTTACTCAAAGGAAAATTGAGTTTTATAATTTCTGGTGCTAACCAAAATTTATCTTCTTAAAGAAGTATCAAAAATTTAAGACATAACCAATATTGATTAAAATTATTTTTCAACTTTTTGAAATGAACAGCTTAATAATTTCCAACAAACAAAGCCTGCAAGAGTAAAAGCAACCACTGTTTCCTATCCTTTTGATTAGTGTATTCCTAGAAGAAATTAAACTAAATAATTATAATTACATATAACTGGTTGAAAATTACAGTGAACATATTTTTCTGCTAAGTAGATTATAGTCAATATACAAGAAAATATAGTCAGAACTAGAAAATGAAATAAGAACTATTTTTTATTTTTTTATACATAACTTAGAGTGTTTCTATTTTGTTATTATGTCTAAAGAGAAAATAAAAGAGGATTTTTAAAAGAATATACTAGTTTCAATGCATATTTACAGCACTAAAATATGTAAAGTAATATCAATGTATATTGTCATTAAAAAAAGCTTTCACTTTATTTTCCTTTTAGGACAACTTGAAAGAGAGAAAAGAACCATTTTAGATTTTGAAATAAAAATCTTACCTCCCTTACAGTTAGAAGAATGTCTTCAGGCAAAAGCACAGTTAAAAATGCAAGACCTAGATTTTCAGTCTCATGCATTTCACACCCACTCATCCACCCACCCACAAGTAGACATCTTTTTGTGAGTCAAGAGTCTTGCTCCCTCCATCCGAACCTAAGATTACCCCATATGGTCAGCAAGGTCAAACTGCATTACTGCCAATGAAACTATATGACTCCACAAGGACCTTAATGATTTAAAAAAAAAAAAAAAAAAAAAGGTCAGTAATCCAATTCCAGTGGCTTCAGAGTCTAAAATTGCTAATTTTTGGCCACGTGCTGCACACTTCACCTGCTAGTAATGACATTTTTGTATTTTCTTCTAATTACACTCAAAGCTAAGACCTTTGGCCCCGGGCCACAGACCCCTATTCAGGCTGCACACATTCTCTTAAACGACCTGATCCTTTGTTGTCACTCTTACTCTTTCATCTATTATTTACACCATAGAGAAGGAAGATACTCCACCATTTGTATAGCTTAAAGCTTCTAATCATCTTAATTTCTTTGCCTTTCAACCTACGATTTTTTCATAGACGAATGCCAAAAAGTTTGACAAAATCATTTTTTTTTCAACTACATAGTTTTCCCTCCTTCCCTTTTCTTACTCCTTGCCAACCTCCTTCCTGTCCCTTCTCTACCACAGAAGGTACTCTTGATCAGCCGGCATTCACAAATTTTGACTTTCACCAACAAAATGAATTTCTAAATAGAATACAAAATCTCCATCTTGCTCTCACAGATTGATAACAAATATTTTTCTCCTCAAAGAGCTGATTAAAGTGGAAATTTACTTAAAATAACTTACTATCTGCTTCAGCCTCCCTAAGGCATGAGCACAGAATTTTCAGAATTCCCCTGCAAAAATGTCAAAGAAGCTTCATTAAACAGTTAGGATGTTAGTTATGTAGCTGAAACTTTTCAAACATTTTATTATCTGCAGATGCTCAAATGCTTACAAGAAAGAAAAAAAAAAAGAGGAAGGAAAGCATAACAAAAAATACATACAAAGAAAATTTTACCAATAAAAGAATTTGTAAATTACTACCACATCCAAACAGCAGTCTTTACATAAAACATTCTATGTCATTGTAATTTCCCAACATTTTCCCCACACTTAAAAAAATATATATCCAAACACATTTTGAAAATCCAAAGCACAGAACTGTTTACCATGTCGAACATGTCCCCTTCAGATCACAACAACCACCCCGAGACTCTGATTTCCAAGATGTTTATAAAAGGACACACGATCCATCTTTGCTCTCTCTTCCTCTATTGCTCAGCTTACTCTTGATTTCTAGCAGTATTTCCTTGTTGTCTGTCCTCTCTGCAGACCCTGAAACCCCTTGTCTTTTCTTATTTTCACCATTTGCCTCAACCAGCAGTTCACTGGAGACCCATCCATCTTGTAATGCCTAAAGTGACAGATGCTCCCAGGAATGACCACACTGCTGAGTGAACAAAGATAACATCACCTCCAGGAACTCCAGAGAGAAATACAACTGCAACCTTAAGACAGGGTCTGACTTGACAGACACTGGACCATAAACCTCTTCTAAGCGAGAAAGAAAACAATTGCCACACACACAAAAAAATCTGACACAATCAAAGGCAGAAAAGAGTGATTATTTGTGGATTGCCTTTTCACTCTGCAGCTCACTTTTCCCCCCCTCAACGCTTTTATATTGGGGCAATTCACTTGCCAAGAGGCAAGAGAAGTTCTTGTAGGGGAAAAGCCTTTCTCAGTATCTTCTTTCATTCAACAATATTCAAAGTGAAATTCATTCACAAGTGTGTTTCAGTAAATCTAAGCCTTATGATACAGCATCCCTTAAGCCTGACCCACCTCATCTGCATAAAGCAATGTCTAGATTTTGAAATGCTGGCTCAGTGCTACTGCTGTGAAAGGATACACATACTTTGCAAATTAAAAACACATTAGAAATTAAAAAGCAGTGTGACAGAATGTCAACAATATGTGTAGCTCATAAAAGAAAGCTCACCATTCATTCATCAGACAACCTCCAACTTGGGTTAAAGAGACTATTAACAAGAGGATTCTGGGAAAGACTATAGCTCTCTTTTTCAACAAAGAAAAGGTCATATTAACATCTCCCAGCAACGAACTAATGATATGGATGCTGTAGATGCAGGGGACTCTGCTTGATACCATCTAGGTTTGGGGCGGGGGGCGGGCAGGTTGCTTTTCATTTTTAAAAGCATTTAAAATCTTCATGCAGCAAAAGGCAAATTTAAATTTTAACATTTAAATTTAAATTTCTAACATTAACTAAATACAATGAAGGGAAATTTTAGAACAGAAAAACAAAAACTGACTTGGAGAGCAATTAAGAACATTGTGATCAATGTCAATTATGAAGATTAACAACCCCTTTTTATAATAGATATCAAGCAACACAGAACTCTGCTGCAGCTAAATGCATTATCATTTTCAAGCAGGGTAAATGATACAAATACCTTTGTTAATCTAAAATAAAGAGCCAAATGCTCGAGAAAAGTCTGTCAGCCTTATTTCTAAGAAGAAATGTCAGCATTTATAATAGCATTTCTTTAATACAAATATTTTAATTAAAAAAATTGCACAAAAATCTTTTAAGTTACAGTTCTTTCTCTTTGGAGAAACTAATGACTCATCCCTACTTTACTAGAAAAAATAAAATTTAAAAGATATTTTATCTCTTGCATGTAGAGTATTTGTGGGGTAAAAGAAAACTTTTTAACTTGATAAATCAACATATCTTTTTCTTTAACATTATCTTATGTCTCTCTTATTTCCTCAAACACTTCAGTGTATCTGTACAAACAACACAAATATTTCACAATGTCAGAATTTTCTGATCCTTATTTTAATACTGGAAAAACATATGTATATAAAATAATTAAATGAACACATACAATTAGGTAGATCAATGGGAAAAAGATTAGGTAATTATAGACTGCTTATCAATATGAAAGGACTTGTTCTAATATGGATGATCTTTAACTAGACAGCTTTGTTTAACACACACTGACCCTAAGTTGTCCCCCTAGACCCCTGATCTAAAAAACGCCACCTCATTCAACACTCTCAAATTTTGGCATTAATATCAAGAGAGAGACGTGACCTTGAAATGACAGTTCCATGGCAGAAAGTAAAAAAAGAAGACCCAATTAAAAGACCTACTTTAAGACATAATAGGATCAATACTGCACGCAAGAAAAGTACACCCTCGTGGAAAGTTCTTATTGCCTGATTGATCAAAAACAAAACAAAACTCTTCCTTTTTTCAGGGCCTCTTCCAGATCACAGTCAGTGCCAGAAATCCACACAGGAAAAAAATCCATCAAAATGAAACCCTAAAAGGGTTTACCCTTCACCATCCCATTTGCACTTCAAAACCCTGTAAGGCCTTCAGTTAAACCCCAGGGCTGAACCATTTCAATAATAAGAGAGGTGGCCAGCAGTGATTTATCTCCCATTTGGCCTCTGGACAGAGCTGTAATGTCAGGAAGCTTCCCTTCCCTGACTCGAACCCTCCCCCCTAAGTCTCAATCTTCATTTGTGCAGCTCTGGATCTTCAGTGCCTTATAAACAACTCATATGCCCTTTCCAATCAGATGCAAGAACAGTTTGTAACTCTGGGTTTTCTTGGCAATGCTTTCACAAAACGGAATGCTGTTGTAATAATCAGAGCACTGAAAATACCAGGTTAAATTTCAGGTTCTCTTTGCTATAATAAGTTGAAGAAAGAAACTTCAGCTTAAGCCTTTTTCTTCTCACACATGTTGATTGTTGTCAGAACTTCTTAAACTTTTCCCAATTTATACCTTGATATTCATTACATCTCAGGCTACATCAGCCAACTTCCTGCAGTGATGTTCATGTAAATTTAAATCCTTGCATTGTAAAATGTCTTAGCAAATCCAAAAATGTGGAGATTTCACAGGTCACAGACTCCTGGGTCAGAAAGACCTCAAGAACAGATAGCAGACCACTATGACTCAACTGATTTATTCTACACTTGTTATCAAATTTGTACTATAACTGACATCACACACACAATTTTCCTCTAGTAAAATAAATACCAAACAATGTCAAAAGTTATTTAAGTTGAAATAGAGGTACCAGAAGTTATCAGATGGGAAACAGTGAAGTTACTCCTTAAACACGGAGAACATTTTGTCACTGGGCATGAATTTCCTATCTCAAAGTTATGTTCGTATGCTTGCTAATATACAGAGAAGATGAAAAATATATACACTCTTTTCCCTACCTACTCATTGCTTTCTATTTTCATTTCAGTGACAGGGCTTTGTTCTTCTAATTGATTCTGATAAATTCCATCTGAATGCCATATTAACAACTTGCCCTAAATGAATCCACTATAGTAATTCTGATTTTATAATATGAAAACTTTCACGTTATTCATTAACTTTATAAATTTAGAGACTCTACAGGCAAATATAAATGTATTTCATTTAAACCTAATATCAGTTAAGAGAAGTTTAAAAGAATAAAATTAATTATAGGCCCTGATAGTTAAAAACACAAGAAATACAAATTTTGTTGATTCAAAGAAAAGTTATTCACGTTTTTGGAGCTATTTATCAATAAAAATATCTAACTATCCTTATACCTCATTATCAAATAGTTTTCATTCTTAGAGCTCCAATTACAAGTTCTAAAAGCAAAAAATAAACCAACTCTTACAGCAAATGACTTTATTGCATGCTACCAGGTCAGTGAATCTCAGATTTGTGTATGAGATAACATAAAAATTCAAACTGCACATATAAATCAAGAAGAACAGATAACTGAAAAAACCAAAGGGACATGGCTTTTTATACCACTGAAACAAACCTTGTCACTAATAACAATACTCAGACAAACAAATTTCTTAACCTACCACATGACATTAAAAAAAAAAAGCTTTCCTCAGAGAGTCAGCAAGAGTAATTGACCCACCACAGAGGAAATATTCAATCTTCATTAAATATTTATTCAGCGCAATAGGTTGTTAGGTCTATTTAGACCTCAAAGAAGAAATAGTTCCTGTCTGGTAGGAATCAAGTCTTGGGAGAATTGAATGGAGATGAGCTGAAGTTCCTCAAGTAATGACACTATATTTCAAAACAATGATGCTAAAAATTGGAGGTGCGCTATGAAATGGTTGCTGCTACTTTGAAATCTGATACAAAGAAACTGATAGTTCAGGGAGGAGTAATTTTAACAAGGTATGACCAGCTAAGTAAGCAACTTGATTTCCTAGTAATGCAGGACAATACAATTTGGATGTTTAAGATCTGTGGTTCCCAACCCTTCTGCTATAGCCAAGTCACCTGTCTTTTCTGGGCTTCTTTCCTTATCCATAAAATAAGAGGTAAAGGTAATACATTTCCAGATTGAAGACACTATGGTTACAATGGGGGAAGGGGAAAGATCCCATTTACAACCGGAACAACATGAAGAATGCACAGGATTGGTCTTAATGACAGATCTGTGATAACATCATTTTTTCAATTGCCAAAGGTGAGTTGGATGATATAAGTGAAATTTACACACAGAGAAATATGCTGCATTTCATTACAGAGAAAGCTAATTGTAAAAATACTGGTTTCTCAAACAAAATAATAACACAATTCCAATCAAAAGTACAGTAAAATTTGGGCGGAACATTGTGAAAACATTCATAAATTCATAAGGAAGATTATCAGAGAAAAGATGGGGAAAACGTCTTTTTGAAAAATGTTACAAGGGGAGGTGAGTCAAAATAAATGTTAAATGAAGAAAGTGCTTTTGTTCATTGTCACTAAATCTAGTGAACATTTTTTTTGGTTGTCTAACATGTCCTGAGTATATTTCTCGAAATTTCCCTTCCTTCTGCTGGGTTTCATCTCACAGCTCTCTGGTTTTCCTCCTTCCCTATGCGGCTCCTTAGCTCCCTTTGCACTCCCATAATACTCCGCCCAGCAATGAAATGTGGTAGTTCTGCAGGACCTAGTATGTGGCAGCCATTCTCCAACAGGCCCCATAGTTCCCACCTCCTGTGTAATCCACTCCCACGTCAAATCAGGGCTGACTTACATGACCAGTAAAATACGGAACAAGGGACAATGTGTGATTTCCAAGGTCATAAAAGACATTGCAGTTTCTTATATATAAAATAGAAAACTATTTTTCTACTGTAGAGAAGACTCTACAGTATAGCACAGGGAATTCTATTAAATACTCTGTAATGGCTTATATGGGAAAAGAATACTAATAAAAAAAAAAGAGTGGATATACATATATACGCAACTGATTCACTTCGCTGTACACCTGAAACTAATACAACATTGTAAATCAATTATACGCCATAAAAATTTTTTTTAAAAAACCCCAAACTGGGAAATACTCCAAATCAAGTAATCATTTGAATTCTGGAGTTGTTGATTCCCTCTACTATGTTACATGTGGAGTTTACAAAAAAAAAAAAAAGATAATTGCAGTTTCTTCCCTGACCTCTTGGATTGCTTGCTTCTAAGAGGGCAACCACTGTGTTGTACAGACACCCAAGCTGCTCTGTAGAGAGGCCTCATGGGTAGGAGCTGAGGCCTTCTGCCAATAGACAGGATCAATGTCCCTAGCTGCTCTCCTTGCCTCCTCTCTGGCACTCTCCAATCACTACTCTGCATCAAGTGAAATACAATCATCAACTCTTTCCTAAAGACTGTCGAAGTTTTATACTGTTGAGGATAAAAATCAATATTGTAAATATCTGTGCCTACCTCTCCAGTCTTATTTTGCAATGTTCTCCCCCTAAATGCTGGGCTCCAGAAACACTGACCAATCTTGGACACTTCTGTTCCTTCTGCTGTGAAACCACTCATCCTTTCACTTCTGCCTAGTGAAATTCCCTCATCTTTCAGATCCTCTCTGAAGCACTCCTTCCCTAATTCCCTCAGCCCTCTGTTGAAAGCTCTCAAAGAACCTTCTTCATCTCCTTCTCAACATTTAATTCACTTTTGAGCTATGTAATCTGTATGATCAATTGTTTTAATGCTTGTCTTTCTTCCTAAATTTTAAACTACATTAAAAGTACGGACAATATTTTTTGGGTTTCGCCTGTTATTGAAATCATAGCACCTATTGTGGTGCCCTCTGGCACTCAAAAATCCTGTCTGAATAGTTTTAATACTTTAAAATATAGGACTGGCACAAGAATGAGAAGCTCATTGGTGACAGTCCAAAAATTTTTATTATCTGTAAGCATTATTCTATGATAATTGAGGCATTCTTAAACAATATATTGTTTTATATATTTACACATGGACATTACCAGATGGTCAATACCAAAATTGATTATATTCTTTGCAGCCAAAGATGGAAAAGCTCTATAGAGTCAGCAAAAACAAGACCGGGAGCTGAATGTGGCTCAGATCATGAACTCCTTATTGCAAAATTCAGACTTAAATTGAAGAAAGTAGGGAAAACCACTAGACGATTCAGGTATGACCTAAATCAAATCCCTTATGATTATACAGTGGAAGTGACAAATAGATTCAAGGGATTAGATCTGATAAAGAACCATGGACAGAGGTTCATGACATTGTACGGAGGCAGGGATCAAGACCATCCCCAAGAAAAAAAAAATGCAGGCAAAATGCTTGTCTGAGGAGGCCTTACAAATAGCTGAGAAAAGACGAAAATCGAAAGGCAAAGAAGAAAAGGAAAGACATACCATTTGAATACAGAGTTCCAAAGAACAGCAAGGAGAGATAAGAAAGCCTTCCTCAGTGATCAGTGCAAAGAAATAGAGGAAAACAACAGAATGGGAAAGATTAGAGATCTCCTCAAGAAAATCAGAGATACCAAGGGAACATTTTATGCAAAGATGGGCACAATAAATATGGACAGAAATGGTATGGACCTAACAGAAGCAGAAGATATTAAGAAGAGGTAACAAGAATACAAGAGGTAACAGAAGAACTATACAAAAAAGATGTTCACAATCCAGATAATCACGATGGTGTGATCACTCACCTAGAGCCAGACATCCTGAAGTGCGAAGTGAAGTGGGCCTTAGGAACACTTCACTACAGACAAGCTAGTGGAGGTAATGGAATTCCAGGTGAGCTATTTCAAATCCTAACAGATGAAGTCCTGAAAGTGCTTCACTCAATATGCCAGCAAATTTGGAAAACGCAGCAGTGGCCACAGGACTGGAAAAGGTCATTTTTCACTCCCAAAGAAAGGCAATGCCAAAGAATTCTCAAACTACCACACAATTGCACTCATTTCACATGCTAGCAAATTGATGCTCAAAATTCTCCAAGCCAGGCTTCAACAGTACATGAACTGTGAACTTCCAGATGTTAAAGCTGGATTTAGAAAAGGCAAAGGAACCAGAGATCAAATTGACAACACCTGTTAGATCATTGAAAAATCGAGAGAGTTCCAGAAAGATGTCTACTTCTGATTTATTAACTATGCCAAAGCCTTTGACTGTGTGAATCACAACCAACTGTGGAAAATTCTTCAAGAGACGGGAATACCAGACCACCTGACCTCCCTCTTGAGAAATCTGTATGCAGGTCAAGAAGCAACAGTTAGAACTGGACATGGAACAACACACTGTTCCAAATCGGGAAAGGAGTACGTCAAGGCTATATATTGTCACCCTGCTTATTTAACTTATATGCAGAGTACATCATGTGAAATGCCAAGCTGGATGAAGCACAAGCTGGAATCAAGATTGCCGGGAGAAATATCAATAACCTCAGATATGCAGATGACACCACCCTTATGGCAGAAAGTGAAGAGGAACTGAAAAGTCTCTTGATGAAAGTGAAAGAGGAGAGTGAAAAAGTTGGCTTAAAGCTCAACATTCAGAAAACTAAGATCATGGCATCTGGCCCCATCACTTCATGGGAAATAGATGGGGAAACAGTGGAAACAGTGTCAGACTTTATTTTTTGGGCTCCAAAATCACTGCAGATGGTGATTGCAGCTATGAAATTAAAAGACACTTACTCCTTGGAAGAAAAGCTATGACCAACCTAGGCAGCATATTAAAAAGCAGAGACATTACTTTGCCAACAAAGGTCCATCTAGTCAAAGCTATGGTTTTTCCAGTAGTCACGTATGGATGCGAGAGTTGGACTATAAAGAAAGGTGAGTGCCAAAGAACTGATGCTTTTGAACTATGGTGCTGGAGAAGACTCTTGAGAGTCCCTTGGACTGCAAAGAGTTCGAACCAGTCTATCCTAAAGGAAATCAGTCCTGATGTTCATTGGAAGGACTGATGCTGAAGCTGAAACTCTAATACTTTGGCCACCTGATATGAAGAGCTGACTCATTTGAAAAGACCCTGATGCTGGGAAAGAATGAAGGCAGGAGAAAAAGGGGATGACAGAGGGTGGGATGGCTGGATGGCATCACTGACTCAATGGACATGAGTTTGAGTGAACTCCGGGAGTTGGTTGTGGACAGGGAGGCCTGGCGTGCTGCAGTCCATGGGATCGCAGAGTCAGACACGACTGAGCGACTGAACTAAACTGAACTGAAAACAATAAAGGGAAGGAGCAATTGTTCATTTAATTATACTGAAGTAACTGTGGTGTTGGAGAAGACTCTTGAGAATCCCTTGGACTGCAAGGGATCCAACCAGTCCATTCTGAAGGAGATCAGCCCTGGGATTTCTTTGAAAGGAATGATGCTGAAGCTGAAACTCCAGTACTTTGGCCACCTCATGCAAAGAGTTGACTCATTGGAAAAGACCCTGATGCTGGGAGGGATTGGGGGCAGGAGGAGAAGGGGACGACCGAGGATGAGATGGCTGGATGGCATCACTGACTCGATGGACTTGAGTCTGAGTGAACTCCGGGAGTTGGTGATGGACAGGGAGGCCTGGCGTGCTGCGATTCATAGGGTCGTAAAGAGTCGGACACGACTGAGCGACTGAACTGAACTGAAGGATCAACAATACAAAAAGTAACATCTAACAAACAACTTAGACACTAAAAATAAATGCCAGAGAGACAAAAGATTAAATTTAAATATCTATACCTAAATAGATGTATATGCCCACCCACATCAGACCGTATAAAAACTGAGGAAACAGAATTAAATATTTTTTACATCAATATTTACCATGTACCAAGATTTATTATGGTGTCATAGTGAGTATTTAGCTTTCTAAGCCTGGAAATCACAAAAGATAAGACTGACAAATTTGACTAATAAACATATACAACTTCCATATATTAATATTTAACAGCTAAAACAAAAAGAAAAACTTTTCCAGCTAATGAAAAGAGTTAAAGTCTACTATATACATAAAGGAACTAAAAGAGGTAAACTTAAGATGGTGAAGGGCAGGGAAGCCTGGTGTGCTGTAGTTCATGGGATCGCAAAGAGTCGGACATGACTTAGAGACCAAAGAACAAGAACAGTACATGATAAAGTAAAATATTAATACCTCCACTCCTGCGCACAATCTAATATTCCATCCATAGCGAACTGCAGCCTGCCAGGCTCCTCTGTTCATGGGGATTCTCCAGGCAAGAATACTAGAATGGGTTGCCATGCCTCCCTCCAGGGGATCTTCCCAACCTAGGGATCAAACCCAGGTTTCCTGCATTGCAGGCAGATTTTTTTTACCATCTGAGGCACCAGGGAACCCAAGAATACTGGAGTCGGTTGCCATTCCCTTCTCCAGGGGACCTTCCTGACCCAGAGATCAAACCCGGGTCTCCTGCATTGCAGGCGGATACTTTACCACTGAACCACTGGGGAAGAAAAGAGTAACTAGAAGGAGATGCTTGCAGGATGAGACTCTTCCCTCATCCTGAAAAGGATGAGGTGATGGATGGTACAGAAGAGAGGAGATGGCCAGTGGACTCAGGTACTAGAGGGTGTAAAGAACGGAGAGAGGAAAAGGATGGAAGCAGCCATACGTGGCAGAACCACAAGGCAGGAGCCGGTGTCCTTGCTAACAGCAGTGCTGCTTTATCAGCCTTAGACAATTACTTCTGAACTCTTTTTACGCGGGAAAGAAAGAAACCACTAACTTGCTATTTAGAGTTTTCCTGTCAGTGTAATCCAAACTGATATAGGAAAGGAGAGTGCTGAAAAAATAAGCAAGCATCCCTCAAAAGCATGAAACAGCATAGCATATACAGAAGACAAGGGGGCTTCCCTGGTGCTTCAGTGGTACAGAATCTGCCTGCCCATGCAAGAGACAGAGATGTGGATTCGATCCCTGGGTCGGGAAGATTCCCTGAAGAAAGAAATGGCTACCCACTCCAGTATTCTTGCCTGGGAAATCCCATGGACAGAGGAGCCTGATGGGCTACAGTCCATGAGGTCTCAAAGGGTCAGACACGACTGTGCAAGCCAGTCTTAGAAAGTCTAATAATTTGCTCAAGCTCACATGGCTAGCTGAAAACTGGTCACGTCAGGAATCAGACATAGATTCATCTTACTTCAGTGTCATGTTTTTGCTTGGCTAGGTTATCTCTCATACAATGGCATGAAATGTATGAAATAGTATGACGGGCAGTACAATGGTTTGGATTATTGCAACCTCTTAACTAGACACTCTTTCAGCATTTGGGAATGTTCTGGCCCAAAGCAGTTTTTTAAAAATGCAAACTGGGGAGGATGGTGGTGTCTTCTCTGATTAAGGGCACTTTGGAAGAAACGAGATTTTGAATGGAAGATGGAAGATGATGCTTTCAAGTCTTAGATATACTGATTTTGAGATGGCTATGAAATATCCAAATGGAGATATCGAGCAGTAATTTGATAAGATGCTTGTGAAGTTTAGGGGGAAGCAGGTTGGAGATAAAGCTCTTGGCATCAATTGTTCTTAGAGGTCAGTTAAAGTCAAGGCAATTACTGAGACTTTTAAGGGACTCCCAAGAGTGAGAAGAGCAGCCTGTGGAGAAAAGGGTTGTGGGTACAGACTTGAAAAGAAAGGAGTATTTTGAAATAATTACTTAAGAAGGAGATCAACTCAGTCAAGGATAGTTAAATATATCACTAAGTTGTACTTAGGGTTAGGGATAATAAATTTATAGTGATATCAGTCTGAGTGGTGGGAGGGTTTTCTACTGTATAAATTACTAACTCAATAGTAGTAAAACTTGATAATATTCATTATTTTTCCAGTTCCTTTCTTTTTTCCCAAGGTGAGTTGCCTGAATTGACCTGAGCACTTGACCTATTATTTAAATCCATCTCCCCTTCAGACTCTGAAATCTTCAAAAATTCTGTTGAGACTCTGAAAATCTTTTTAAAAAACCATTTTTATTCCCAGCAACTTGCATAGCAATATCTGTATACTTGTTTTATCTTCTGATTAGGCTGTCTGTCAGGGCAGGAACTGTTTCACAATTGCTGTCGTTCAGTCACTAAGTCCTGTCTAACTCTTTGCAGCCCCATGGACTGCAGCACATCAGGCTTCCCTGTCCTTCATCATTTCCCGGAGCTTGCTCAAACTCATGTCTATTGAGTCAGTTATGTCATCCAACCATCTCATCTTCTGTCATCCCCTTCTCCTGCCTTCAATCTTTCACAGCATCAGGGTCTTTTCTAATGAGTCAGCTCTTCACATGAGATGGCCAAAGTATTGGAGTTTCAGCATCAGTCCTTCCAATGAATATTCAGGATTGATTTCCTTTAGGATTGACTGGTTTGATGTCCTTGCTGTCCAAGGGACTTCAAGAGTCTTCAAGTTGGTGACACTGTCTAGCCATCTCATCCCCTGCTGCCCCGTTCTCCTTTTGCATTCAGTGTTTCTCAGCATCAGGGTCTTTTCCAATGAGTTGGCTCTTTCAATCAGGTGGCCAACTGGTTAGCACTTCAGCTTCAGCATTAGTCCTTCCAATGAATATTCAGAGTTTATTTCCTTTAGGATTGACTGGTTTGGTCTCCTTGCTGTCCAAGAGACTCTTAAGCATCTTCACCAGCATCACAATTCTAAAGCACCAATTCTTCAGCGCTCAGCCTTTTTTATGGTCCAACTCTCACATCTGTACATGACTAATGGAAAAACCATAGCTTTGACTAGATGAAACTTTTGTAGGCAAAGTGATGTCTCTGCTTTTAATATGTTGTCTAGGTTTGTCATAGCTTTCCTTCCAAGGAGCAAGCATTTTTTAATTTCATGGCTGTGGTTACCATCCACAGTGATTTTAGAATCCAAGAAAATAAAATCTGCCATTACTTACACTTTTTCCCTTTCTATTTGCCATGAAATGATGGGACCAGATGCCATGATCCTAGTTTTTTGAATGTTGAGTTTCAAGCCAATTTTTTCACTCTCCTCTTTCACCCTCAATTAGAGACTCTTTAGTTCTTCTTTGCTTTCTGCCATTAGAGTATTATCATCTACATATCTGAGGTTGTTGATATTTCTCCCAGCCATCTTGATTCCAGGTTGTGCTTCATCCAGCCCAGCATTTCACATGTAGAAGTTAAATAAACAGTGTGATAATATACAGCCTTGTTTTACTCCTTTTCCAATTTTGAACCAGTCCGTTCTTCCATGTCTGGTTCTAACTGCTGCTTCTTGACCTGTATACAGGGTTTCTCAGGAGACAGGGAAGGTGGTCTGGTGTTCCCATCTCTTTAAGAATTTTCCATAGTTTGTGATCCACACAGTCAAAGCTTTTTGCATAGTCAATGAAGCAGATGTTTTTCTGGTATTCCCTTGCCTTCTCCATGATCAGATGAATGTTGAAAATTGATCTTTGCTAATTCTGCCCTTTCTAAATCCAGCTTGTACATCTGGAAGTTCTTGGTACACATACTGCTGAAGCCTAGCTTAAAGGCTTTTGAGCATAACCTTGCTAGTATGTGAAATGAACACAATTGTACAGCAGTTTGAACATTCTTGGGCATTGCCCTTCTTTGAGACTGGAATGAAACTGACCTTTTCCAATCCTGTGGCCACTGCTGAGTTTTCCAAATTTGCTGGCACATTGAGTGCAGCACTTTAACAGCATCACCCTTAGGATTTTAAATAGCTCAGCTGGAATCCCATCAGCTCCACTAGCTTTGTTTCTAGTAATGTTTCCTAAGGCCCACTTGACTTCACACTTTAGGATGTCCAGCTCTAGGTGTGTGACCCCACCATCATGCATCCTCATGTACAGTATGTTCTTATTAAATATTTGTGAGATTGGATTGACTTTAACTTGTAAAACTCAGTGTAGAAACTAACCAACTATCGAATACTATCAAGCAGTGATTTTTTAAGATTCCAGACTTGGAATAAACAGTCTCCTCTCAAACTTTTATTCTGTTTTTCATCAAGAGGTGATTAGGACACCTCCACCCTAGTATGTGCCAGGCTGTGTTTGGAGTTTGGGTGGACCCTGAGGGCCACTCTTTAGGTTCTGTGACCATGGATGAGTCACCAAGCATTTCTCTGTCTCCTGAATCCTTGAGTGAAACTCAAGTGATTGGACCTGATGATAGCTGGTGTCCCTTCTCATTCTAAACTCCAGAGATCCCATAGCCTCCTGGAAGACCTTTCAACCACACCTGAGAACCACTGCCTTATAAACAGCAATTAACACATGACCTCCAGGGCTTTTATGGTGGTCCAGTGGTTAAGAATCCACCTGCCAATGCAGGGGACAGGGTTTGATTCAAGGTCCAGGGGAATACCAAATGCCACAACAGAGTTCATAAACCACAACTACTGGAACCTGTGCTCTAGAGCCTGTGCTCTACAACAAGAGAAGCCACAGCAATGAGAACCCACACACAGCAGTGAGAAGCAGCCCCTGGTTGTAGCAACTAGACAAAGTCCGTGGACAGCAACAAAGACCCAGCACAGCCAAAATAAGAATAATAATAATACATTTTTTAAAATGGGCTCCATGTTTCAGTATTGGAAAATGGGCGAATGAAACCCTCTCCCTATAAAACTGGGTTTTAATCTACAAAGCACGTTACTTTTAAAATTAAGACCCTGATGCATGCGGGCATGCTAAGTCACTTCAGTCATGTCTGACTCTCTGCAACCCTTTGGACTGTAGCCCGCCAGGCTCTTCTGTCCATGGGATTCTCCAGGCAAGAATATTGGAGTGCATTGCCATGCCCTCCTCCAGGGGATCTTCGAGACCCAGGGATCGAACCTGCATCTGTTACATCTCCTGTATTGGCAGGCAGGTTCTTTACCACTAGCACCACCTGGGAAGCTCAAAGACACTGATGCTTTACATTTAATTATCGCTTTGATCGCTGGTAAAAACAGTTTTATCAGATGCAAGTTTGTTTTTCAATGTAGGTTTACCCAAAAACCAAATGAAAGGGCACTTCAGTAGTAAAAAAGAGAAGAAAGCTAGAAGAATATGAGACATCATATTGGATCTCATGTGTGCTCTGGTAACACTTCATTTTTTTAAAATTTTTCAGATGAGAAATGAAAGGGTGTAAGTGACTCAAGATTGCAGAAGTAGTAAATGGCAAGGCTGGTACTAAAATGCAAGGCTCCCTGTCATATACTAAAAAAAAAAAAAAAAAAAAAAAAAAACGAATTGGTCAAAATTCCTGAAAGACAAAAACAGATGAAGGTGAAATGCCAGTTGGTTGAGTTTAAACAGAGGCTCCACTTTGTTCTTTGCAGGTTCGAGAATAAACAATTCCAGTGATTAACATGAAGGGCTGCCAGATTAAAATTTTTCAGATGAGAAATGAAAGGGTGTAAGTGACTCAAGATTGCAGAAGTAGTAAATGGCAAGGCTGGTACTAAAATGCAAGGCTCCCTGTCATATACTAAAAAAAAACAAAAAAACAAAAAAAAACGAATTGGTCAAAATTCCTGAAAGACAAAAACAGATGAAGGTGAAATGCCAGTTGGTTGAGTTTAAACAGAGGCTCCACTTTGTTCTTTGCAGGTTCGAGAATAAACAATTCCAGTGATTAACATGAAGGGCTGCCAGATGAAACATTCTTACTCCTAAACAAAAATATTTGTAATTTTGCACCACAGTTAGTAGATCAATTGTAAAAATTCAAGTAAATGGAAAACAAGGAGAATTAGCAAACCCAGAATACAATTTTCCTTCACTCTTTTAGAAGACAGATTGAAAAAAACAAAAAAATAAAATCCCCGTACCTCCCTTCATTAGCAGCCAGGGTGGTGAGTCTCATTGTAAATCCCACATATAAAGGCTCAGGGCTACCTGCAGAGCCTAGGAGTACCAATCACATTAGTGAAGACACCAGATGACCAAAGGGAGCCTTAAGGGTCTGGGAAGGCGAGTAAACAAAAGGCAGCATTCCAAACGAATGCCATTGCTAGAGCCTGCAGTGTAAAATGCCTGGGTTTAAGAGCCCTAAAGCAGATTAGTTTAAGGCAACAAAAGATTCAAGTGAGCTACAAATAACTCAGTTTGACACATTAAGAAATTGTCTTCATTAGATCATCAGGTACTTAAGCGCAATTATTAAAAAAAATAATTCCACCTAAATTGTGTTTCGGGCACTGAGGCCTAGAAGAACAGGGTTCAAAAAAATGGTTCATGACCAAAATTCATGAACCAGACACACGAGCCTTTTCCCTTTGAGTCTTCCTGACATTTTAAAGGCCTATCATGACATTAAAATTTGTTGTACACATCATTTCAGTTTTACCACTCTATTTAAAGGTGCTACTCTAAGTACCAACCAGAAAAGCTCAAATCTCTCCAACTGTAAAATGACTTTTCTTCCACACTGTTACCTCATTTACAAAGAAAATAAGCAACACTTTTGGGGTATGAATGGCCAACAAGAAGAGAAAAGTTAGGCCCTGGTGTAACTTTCTGAACTTTTCTATCACTTTACATGCTTGTTTCACTTTTGTTGCAAAGTTTAAACTCAGATACAATTTAGATACTTAAATTTGAAAATGTTGAAGGGAGATTTATTTCCATGTGGGGAAGGCTGAGATTTGTTGCTACTTGTTTTTTATTGGGGAGGGGGACAACTAAGAAATTATGTTAAATAAATTTAATAACCTCCAATATTGTTTGCCATTTTGCTCACTAAAGAATCCATTTTGTTAAGACTAATAATACTGATGTAAAATAGAAACAATTACTTATTTAAAATCCTGTAAAAAGGCATGGTCTCATATGTGTAAGAGTAGATAAAATGGCCTTCCACTCAACATCTTCAGGTGTTCAGACCATCAGTAAGTCTGAAACTGTACAAATATATTTAGAGACTCCCTTTCTCACTAGCAGATGAGCAGATGGGCAAATATGGTTCTGATCATTTAAACAGTCCTAAAATCCTAAGACCAAAATTGAGATGTAATTATGATAACCTTACCCCTAAATTTAACTTTTCAAAAATTAATTTCTCATCATTGGTTTAAAATCTAATAACACCCCTCACCAAGAACAAAAACAGTCCAGCTCATACTTTCCCTTAAAAAGGTGCACCCATCGTTTTATCAGGCCCTAATAGGGTCATGAGCAAGGCTACACAAACACAGAAGGAAATACTTTACAGCTAATAGGCTGATGTTACCTGAGGCAGCGGTCCCCAACCTTTTGAGCACCAGGGATCAGTTTTGCGGGAGACAATTTTTCCATGGACAGGACAGGGGGATGGTTTGGGGATGATTCAAGCATATACATTCATTGTGCACTTTATTTCTATTATTATTACATCAGCTCCACCTCAGATCATCAGGCATTATATTCTGGAGGCTGGGGACCACTGACCTGAGTCTTTTAGGTCAGGTGAAAACTTTTGACTTCATTTGTGTTCAAGTGAAAAGACACTGGAAAAGTCAATGAGTCTGAAGTCCCCAAAAGCTTTTTGACTTCCCCATTCTTCTAGGTTAAACAGCATATCATCATATAATAAAATTATAACAAGGTTTAAAATTCTTATAATATATATACAAGTAAATAATCAGCCAATCACTCTCGTTTCAGAGAGAAAAGATATATATAGAGAGGGACTTGTGGCAGAGCCACGTTCCAAGTTGTTTGTGGATGGTGACCCCTAACTACAAGCTTTCAGCTGAAGAAACCCTCATCATTGCTGTGGCCTCTCTGGCCTTCTCAGTTTTGTCACATAGACAGTGACAGAAAGAAGCCCGGTCACGTCAGTGACAGTGTATTTTCTTGGACAGCTCCTTATTTGCTGGAGAGGCTCCTTCATTTTCTCATCTACTCCTTTCTTCTCTCCTTGACAGTCAAGAGGCAGGACCAAGAGTGGCCTGACCCATGCTGCTTCTAAAGAAATAAAGATAGGCAGTGCAATGAGTGAGAAATCTGACTCAAATCATGCTCTTCTACTCTACACCCATGTGGCCTGAGGCTAGTTATCTGCAAAATGGGGAAAGTATCTTCTACTTTACAGGGTTAAAACAGAGAAGATAATAAATGTGAAGCACTTGGTATTTATTAGGCATACAACAAATGTTAATACACTTCCTATATAAATCTGTAACCACAGGAAGAATAATGCTTCAGAGTCCTTTCATGCATATATATTATCTCAGTCAATCCTTGTATGATCGCCACACTCATAAAGAGCCAAGTACTCAAATGCATGATCTCTGACTCCAGAGCTACTGTATTTTTTTTTTTAATTGTGCTGCTACATGAGGTGCTGTGCTGATGGAGGCCACATTCCATTCCTTTATGTCAGCCCCTGTGACGGGTTAAGGAGTTTGGGAGAAATCTTAGAAGCAAGCAAAGGAAATTTAAAAATCACAATCAAACAAAGCCAGGCCACTCAGGGTAATTCCAGAGGGATATGCTGCCCTATCAATAAAGTATCTTTGATTGATAAAAAGGTAATTAAAACAAAAGTAAGACCCATTAGAATGTCCTAGGTTCCAGATCTTTATAAAACAGGGTTATTTTAGGTTGGCCAAAGAAAACTCATGAAATAGACCTATAAAATCTTGCCTCAGTCTCAAGCTGACAGAGGTACCCTACTTGTCATTAAATATAACCAACAACTAAATTAACCCAAAATTTCTAAGCAACACCTCAGAACTGTACAGGGAACTTGGATACACTTTATTTCATTTAATTCTCATAGTAGCATTTTAAGACACATGTTGTATTCATCGCATGAGAATACAGACTCCAGAACCTCTCTGATGATCCAGTGGTTAAGAATCTACCTGCCAATGCCAGGGACACAGATTCAATCCCTGGTCCAGGAAGATTCCACATGCTGTGGGGCAACTAAGCCTGTGCTTCACAATACTGAGCCCACACTCTAGAGCCACAGGGCACAGCTACTGAAGCCTGAGTGCCTCAGTCCACGCTCTACAGCAAGAGAAGCCACCACAACAAGAAGCCCGTGCATCACAGCTAGAGTAGCCCCCGCTCACCACAACTAGAGAAAGCCAACTTACAGCAAGGAAGAATATTTTTGGCCAGTGCAGCCAAAATTAAAATGAATTTTAAAAATTCTTTTAAAGAAAAAATTTTTAAGTGAGTACAGATTCCAAAAGATTGAGCAATTGGTTTGAGAAAATCTGCAGTGCTGAGATTCAAACCTACATTCTTTAAACTCTATATGCTGTGCTCGTCAAGCTAAGTTACACTATGCTCTCTACAGCAACAGAAGAGAATATATGAAATGGCCCAAAATGTTAACAAAATTGTTAATTAAAATTCAAGAGAGAACTAACAAATTTTAACTGGTTAAACGTGAGTTTACTTACACAAATTGTGAAAATCCCTATTTAGAGAATTATGAGGTTAGAATGACATCCATAAAGAATTGCTTTAGATTTTAAAACAACTTAAAAAGCTATTCCTAGCTTACTTCGGAAGTCAGACTAAAAGAAAATGGACGTCCTTCACACCACACTATTTACATTTGGTGTAATGGATTCTATGCCATTTACATTTGACCTACTTAGTATTTTTTTAAACATCAAATTTTCTAATAAGCTAAATTTAAAATAACCCAGAAAGACAAATTTCCGTCCAGGAATATGATCTCTCTCCCTTATAACTTTTCATTCTATTACCTACCCTGAGAAAATCTGTGTTGAGAGGTAATATAAATGGAACTCCCTAATGGACCTGAGGGATATAGACCAATGGCCTAGTTGGAAGGCACAGTGCTCTTTATTCCTGATATAATGTAAAGAGACCAAGAAGAATCCTAGGAAGACAGAGCACAGAAAAGTGATCACAGAGATGGATGAAGGCAACTAACAGCCAAGTGAGGTAGAATGAATCAGTCCTGCTGACCTGGGCAGAGAGGCTGGTCAGATGGTGATGGTGGTGGTGGGAGAAAGTGCTGAATGAGAAATCAGGAGTCACAGTGAGGAAGAATAAAACGGATGTTCCCATTTGTTTCAGCAACTGCTGCAGCAAGAGCTAGATTTAACCTGAATATCACAAAACAGAAAACCTGGTTGGAGTGACTACTGGTTTTTCCTGATGATACCAACGTGGCTACCAAGATGCCCTTTAAGCTCAGAACTCTTTAGATCAGGGTATTTCACAAAGTCTAGTTCAAGGACAACAACAGAATCACCCGAAGAACACATTTACTGTGTGCATTCCTTATCTTCTCCCTCAGAGATTTACAAGTCATGGGTCTAGGGATGGAATGAGGAATATGAATCTTGAATACCCCAGAGAATGTTGCCAGATTTAGCAAACAAGCAACCGTAAGCCCAGGAAATCAATCTTGAATACTTTTTGGAAGGACTGATGCTGAAGCTGAAACTCCAATACTTTGGCCACCAGATAGGAAGAGCCAACTCATTGGAAAAGACCCTGATGCTGGCAAAGATTGAGGCAAAAAAGAGAAGGGGTGGCAGAGGATCAGATGGTTGCATGGCATCACTGACTCAATGGACATGAGTTTGAGAAAACTCCAGGAGATAGTGAAGGACAGGGAAGCCTAGTGTGCTACAACCATAGGGTCGCAAAGAAGTGGACATGACTTAGTGACTGAACAACAACTCCACGTTATTCTATAATTATTAGAGTTTGAAAGCCACTTATTTGGATTAAAAAAGAGAGATCAAAAATATGTACAATTGTTAAATGGTATGCTTACTTGTACCAGTTAGCCAAATACATTAAAACAAAAATTTTAAACCTTGCTGCCTGATCTGAGGACTGAATATCAGACTGCTCTGTGATTCAATCTCCTCCTTTGGAAAATGGAAACAAACCAGTTTCCATTAGATGGTGCCAACTAAACCCCTTATCATTCTGTCGTTATGCTCAAAGGAGGAAGGAGCCTGAGGACAGAAGAGAGTTAGAAAAGGCCATTTTGTCAGGACAACATAAAACTCATCCCAGGGGTGAGCATCAGGTCTGCCCCATGTCCCCGCAATTTCTTGGATGCCTGTGGCATTTGACCTTTACTGTTTCTTCTCAGGCTGGCCTCAGCAAGGAATAAACATGTTAAAAATAAAAAATTTTAAACATTGTTTATCCATTAGGTTTTTAAATATAAAACCTAAAAAAAAAGTAATCAATTGGAACCCTGAAAACAAAATAACCCCAGAACATCCTGGGAAATATTGTTCTCATAAGTGTGAGTGAAGTCACTCAGTCCTGTCTGACTCTTTGTGCCCTATGGACTTGTAGCCCACCAGACTCCTCTGTCCATGGGATTTCCCAGGCAAGAATACTGGAGTGGGTTGCCATTTCCTCCTCCAGGGGATCTTCCTAACTCCTGCCTTTCACATTGCAGGAACACTCTTTATCTGAGTGACCAGAGAAGCCGTAAAATGTCACCAAAATCATTGGGATAAAACATTACGCTTAGGATCTAAAGGAGAAAACCCAACTCCCCTAGGTTTTGTATTCTACTTTTCCTTCCAACATGGCTTTGAACTAAACTTTAAGAAGTGATGAATGGATTCTGCATTAGATGAAGGCTATATTTCCAAAAAACACTGTGGCATGTTCAACTATGAAACAAGAGCATCAAGTCTGTAGCATTCTGAGGTAAAGGAAGCTGCAAATGTTACTCTTGTCTCATGGAAAAGTTAGAAAAACTGTAAATATTAATGTCATGTGCATGCACATTCAGTTGTGTCTGACTCTTTGTGACCCCATGGATTGTAGCCCACCAGGTAGGTTCCTCTGTCCATGGAATTTTCCAGGCAAGAATGCTACAGTGGGTTGCCATTTCCTATTCCAAATATTAATACCAATTATTAACGTCTTTGGGGCTTCCCTGGTGGCTTAGACAGTAAAGGATCTGCCTGCAATGCGGGAGACCCGGGTTCGATTCCTGGGTTGGGAAAATCCCCTGGAGAAGGAAATGGCAATCCACTCCAGCACTCTTACCTGGAAAATCCCATGGACGGAGGAGCCTGATAGGCTACAGTCCATGGGGTCACAAAGAGTCGGACACGACTGAGCGACTTCACTTCACTTCACTTCATTAAAGTCTTTAATTAGAGAAAGAATGCCAGATGGAAGGAGAGTTCTCAGAAAGTGGTCCAGGAGCACAGAGGGCAGAGGTGTGAGTAGAAAGGCATTTTGGGGGGCTGGGAAAGGCCTACGAAGATAAATCTTGGACCTCCCTTGTGGTCCAGTGGTTGAGAGTCTGCCTGCCTATGTGGAGGACACGGGTTTGATCCCTGATCCAAGAAGATTCCTCATGCTTCGGCATAACAGAGCCCACGGGCCACAGCTACTGGGCCGACACTCTAGACCCTGTGCTCTGCAGCAAGAGGAGCCACTGCAATGAGAAGCCTGTGCTCTGCAACTGAAGAGAAGCCCTCGCTTGCCTCAGCTAGAGAAAGCCCACACACAGCAACAAAGACCCAGTGCAACCCAAAATGAACAAAAACAAAATCTTGAAGCCCTGCAGTCTCCTGATGGTTGGTAAACGCCAGTGCGCCTCATAAATCTTCCACTGCTGCCTGTGACATGTAGGTGTATGCCGTAAAGGGAAACAGATTGAAAAACGAGTCGCATTAAGTTAAGCTCATGCATCAAGTAAGTGTAATCCAACTCAACGTAAGGGATACCCAGCAGAATTTGTTGGCTTACTCAAGATTTCCGGCCATATCGCTGTCGCAAGGTCCTGTTACTTTACTACCAACAGGTATGTGGGAGACTGGGTTGAACATCATCTGATGTCATTCCCAGTGCTGAGGGCTTTATTTTGTTAGTTTCTATATAATGATGCTCTTGGACAGTGAGAGCACCCAGGGTCTTTCCTTATTAGAGCGACCCAAGTCACTTTACAAAAGAAAGACACCTGATTCACATGACGGGGGAGCATGTGAACTTTGGACACTTTGAACAAGAGAGGAAGCTTTGTGCCAGATGTGAAGAAGTGAAGTTTATTTTTCCATTTAGCTTGTTTATTTAAGTAAGAAGGAAGGAGACAGTGGCTGCTTCCCATTCCAAACCTCTCAGGGAATGACATTCTTTTTTTCTGTTTTTTAAAGACTTTTTTTGGTGGGGGGATGATATGGACCATTTTTAAAGTCTTCATTGAATTTGTTACAATATTGCTTCTGTTTCATGCTTTTGCTTTTTGGCCACAAGGCATGTGAGATCCTAGCTCCCTGACTAGGGTTCCAACGTGCACCCTGCATTGGAAGGCAAAGTCTTGACCACCAGGGAAGTCCCCCCTCTTTTTTCTTAACAAATGGACAAACTTGGCTATTGCAGCTTCCAGAGGAGGAAAGGAGACAAGTCAGTCATGCTTATATTTCATCTATAGTGAGTTTAACCTTTGAAACCTGCCAGTCAACAGAGAAGACCAAGAGGGTAAGTCGGAGCAGCCTTGCTCATCTAGCATTCTCTGTTTACATGGACAATTACTTCTTAAGGAAATTATTTTAGGAAATGCAAAGCGCATGATAGAGACTTCATTCAAGATCTTATAATACTTATTTAAACATCTAACAGCTGAGAAACTCTCAAGTCTTAGTCTATTTTTCCTTTTAATCACTGTGTTCAAGAGGCACAGTGATAGAGCTTTTACATTTAAAACAAAATATCCAAGAAAAACATCTTTCGTCCTTGATTCGTCTATCTTTTCAGAGTATTTTGGTCAGGCACACCATGTTTCTAAACTAAAGATCTTGTTGGTATACATGCAAAGACACACACTTTTTCACAAATTGTTGAAACATTCCTCCTAATGCTGAAGGTATTATATGCTACTAATACATGATATAAAATACACCACAAAACAGTCATTAGTATTTTGATCATGTATTCCCAGGTAACACAGTGGAAAAGAATCCACCTGCCAAAGCAGGAGACGCAGGTTCGATCTCTGGGTTGGAAAGGTCCCCTGGAGAAGGAACTGGCAACCCACTCCAGTATTCTTGCCTGGAAAATTCCATGGCCAGAGGAGCCTGGAGGGCTACAGTCCATGAGATCATAAAGAGTCAGACATGACTAAGCACACACACACAACACACACACACACACACACACACACAATTATCAAAAAAGGCCAGGCTACAAAATATTAAACAACCTTCCACTATTAACTATTTATGTATCCATTAAAAAAAAGTTTACCTCCTCTCCATCCCCCACAGAATCCTCTCACCCCACTTTTTGCAGGAAAAGAAAGGACATCATCCCAAAGATTAATGGAGCATCAATAAAGTATTTTAGGTACAAATGACCCACTTTTATGTACTGCCAGAGAAGCTCAGCAAGGGTTTAAGAAGAAGAAAACCTGAAGTTCTTTTCCATTGAATTCATGTAGCTGGTGGTGATGAATTGATTGTTCTCTTTTAATGGCAGGGTCAGAAAGACAGAGAGGAAAGAGGAAACATAGCTGGCTATATTTTTTATTAATTAGTAAACTGTTTTTTTTCTTCAAATGTTCTATGTCACTGAGATGAATTATCTCCAGTTTTAATTAAAGCCCTCTCAAAGGATAACTCATCTTTCTAGAAGAGAGGGCAAGAGGGGCATAACAGAATGATTTTTCTTTCAGGAAGACAAAACATAAACTGTTCTCTCTTTATAAAGGAAAGAGGAAAGGTATTGTATCTACCCCCTCTCAGATTTTTATTCCTTGGAATTGTTTCTTAAACATATGTGCTAAAGAAAATCATCACTTTACCTTCAAAACTCAAACTGAAAATAGACTGGTAACAAATCAAATATTAGATCCTGCCTGAAAGTCAAGAATCTCAAATTGTAAACTTATATCTATTTATCTAAGTATCACTATCAAGTATAAATTAAAAGTCATACTCAGTCTTGGCTATGAATTCTCACAAAGATCTGAATCTGGTCCTGTTATGATATAATTACTAGTTACTTCCCTGGTGACTCTGTGGTAAAGAATCTGCCTGCCAATGCTGGAGGCGCAGGTTCGATCCCTGGGTAGGGAAGATCCCCTGGAGAAGGAAATGGCAACCCACTCCAGGATTCTTGCCTGGAAAATTGGACAGAGGAGCCTGGCGGGCTACAGTCCATGGGGTTGCAAAAGAGTCAGACATGACTTAGCGGCTAAACACCACCACAACAAACAACAAAACTTACAATTACTAACATCAGCTAATATGTAATTTTCAGTTTAAAGATATTTTTCCCCATGCAATCTAGTAGCCGATTTTTTTAAAAACCTTGGCACAGCTACCATTTGATACAATTAGTAAGTAAACATTTATACGTGCGTGTATGCCTGTGTGTATGTATGTGTACGTGTCTCTGTGTGTGTGTGTTTGTGTGTGTGTGTGTGTGTGTCTACACAGTAAGGCCTCCTTCTAGACATCAGACTTCTGGGAATCCCTCACCATCCAGCCTAGAACCAGTCAAGTATGCAGAAATAAGAGAAAAATAAAACCACAGCAGTGTAATGAAAGGAATGTAACTGGCTTGTATTATAGGTAGAGGTTACCCTCAGGTATAAAGCAAAATAGCAGCTTACCAGGCATGTGACACACAGATTCCAAGGAGAAGTGGTAATTTATCTGAAAGGAAGAGACTCCATATCTATGAAAAATAGACAGTAAAAATAAAACTATGGCTGCTCAGGCCATTTAGTGTGGAGGCAAACAACTCCACGAAATACTTAATGGTCACTGAGAAAACCACTGCATTTCAGGGTGGCACAACAGTGGGCCTTTAGAATCAGGACTGCCCATCATTCTAGAATATTTTAAAAGATAGTATTAAGTGATATATTTTAGGAAGTTCTTTCACTGAAAATTTTTTTTTTTTTTTTTTACTTTCAAGGCTTCAGTTATCTGGAAAATAAAGTTAACTGAAACAACTTTTGTATTGTTACACTTCATGCAGTGTATTTTGTCTCTAACTTTCAAAGGTTTTTCTGAATACTGATCTGTCGTGCTCAGAGAGGTTTCAAGGAAAGGAGATATCTTACACAGTATCATCATTTACATGTAGATTAAATTACACAATAGAGTTGACTTTTTAAGGATTCCTTTTCAAATTATAGTATTATTTGCCCTATTAAAAACTATATTTATTAATCGGTTGTACAAGTTTTACATTATACCACAGGGTCTCTTTCTCTGCATTACTATAAAAAGGTGCCATTCTTAGCTTGTAATAAGTTATCCCTCATACTATTGTTATGTTATTTTAAAATCTGATGCACAAATGGGTATTAAGGCCTCCGAAGAGTTCTGCATAAGGAATGGGAGGAAGAGTGGTTTGAAACAAAAATTCCTGATTCATTAGTTACTTGTTGAGTAACACAATATCATGGATGTAATCCAACGGTTCTGGAATATGCTTAGAAGACAACAGAATAAGAAGATTTTGGAGTAGCTGAAATCTTTAACTCTCTTCCTTTGAAAATCTTCTGTCACAAGTCAGAAGGATAATGTCTCTTTTCACCCAATGAGAAAGCTGTTCTCACACGAGCATAATTAATCTTCTGACACGACGACAAAGAAATTCCTTAAAAGGATTTCTCTGATTTCCTCTCAAGACAGAAGACTGTCTTTATCCATCATCTGTTCTTCCTGATCCCTTCTTTTTGAATATCCCCATCAGCAGAATTGTCCATCAGAAAGGACAGCAGGAGGGAAGTCTCTGCATGATGGATAGCGCTCAATGCTCCGCAGGCCATTTAAGTGTGAGCATCTATTGTTGCAAACTTACTTTACAGCAGTTAAACAAATATAATAGTCACCAATTCAACCATTGTGCAGCTTAGACTTGACTAAAACTAGTAAGTGAAGTTGGCTAATGACAAGGCACTGAGTTTGAAGCCAGATAAAATTTTGCAGTTAGCCTAATGTCTACTCAGAAAAAAAGAAAATTCTCCAAGTTATGCAATGACATGCATAGATCAGAAAGTGTTATACACTATTCTATATGTAGATGGCCATTCCCATCAAAAAATAAGAAAACTCAGGGACTTCCCTGGCAGTCCAGTGGCTGAGACTCTGCTCCCAATGCAGAGGGCATAGGTTCAATCCCTGGTCAGGGAACTAGATCCCACAGGCCACAGCTAAGACCTGGCACAGCGAAATAAATTAATTTATTTTAAAAAACCCAAGAAAACTCTGATACTTGTTATCCTAATAGTCACTCGGTACTTCTTACCTGTATCATGGTTATCTGGAAAGAACTCCCCTCAAACTACACATGCTGTTATCCAAAAACTCAGGTGTGGCAAAGAAAAAAGGGCTACAAACACGCCTCTAAGAATTTCTTTTCACACTCATCCTAGTAAAGTTGTTTCGAGAAGAGATGTAGGTATGTCTGTGTGTTCTTACTCCCATCTGTGAAAGAAAACCAAAGGCCTTTTGAGGCTCTTTGTGAGCACCTGCTGTAATACTTGCTTGGGAGAATGAACAAACCATTGTCGTCCGGAGCACCACAGGTCAGTTCCAAGGAGAGGCGCGAGGGACTCTGGGCAAAGGAGACCCCACCAAGGACAATGCAGGCCTGGCCCCACTTAGAAAGCAACCTGCAGGAAATGGAAACACGTCTAGAAATCTCCCTGAGCTGTAAGAGGACACCCGATATCAACAGCAGCGGTTACAGCATGCTCTGTGTTCTTTATCGATGCTGCCAAGAAAGGCCACTTAAGCCCAGACACCAGGACACACTGACACCATATGTTCTGTTTGCACCACAATGACTTGCCTACTCAGTTCTGGGTGCACCCTATGAAAATATTTGTTTATCCTTCCAATTCCCAAACAGTGAGGCCAGTCCACAGGCCGGGACCTGGCTCACTGGTGGTCTCCTGGCTCTGTTAGAAGGACACTGTCCAACCCACCGTGGGGCTTCTTCTCCAGCTGAGCTGCCTCCTCCAGTGAAGGATAGCAACTGACAGCTGATTCAAAGCCAGGACCCACGTGTTCTGCAAAGAGTGGCTTGATTTCAGTTTTTCTTAAATTATAGGTTACATTCAGGACCAGTTATCCTTTTGAAAATCTAAGAAAAATGACTTCTATCCAGGATAAAGACTGAGGAAAAACCTTACGCTCAGAAAATCTGGAGAAGGAAATGGCAATCCACTCCAGTATTCTTGCCTGGAGAATCCCAGGGACGGAGAAGCCTAGTAGGTTACAGTCCATGGGGTCGCAAAGAGTCGGACACGACTGAGTGACTTCACCTCACCTTAAGAAAATCTGAAATAGAGACACTAAGAAATCTGAATAGAGAATATGGCCCAGAGTCTGAATGTAGAGAAGCTGGAAGCCAACAGAGGTAGAGAAAGTCACCCCGAGAGAGGGACAGATGGGGAAGGCAGGCAAGCAGCCCAGAGGGGACTCTGAAATGTCCCCTCACCAGCTGAGGACCTACATATCTCTTAAGGGCCCACATCACCAATAGCTAGCTCTCCTGTGCCAGTTAACAGTTCTCTGGTGAACAACTTGTCTTTGCAACAAGATTGTGTGTGTTGGAGTTGGGGGTGGGAGGCAGGGAAGGTAACCAAGAATCAGTCCCCATCATTTTCATTTGCTAATTATATCATACAGCATCTTCTCAAGATCAACAGACACTAACTGGTTCAAATGGAAGTTAAATACCAAGTCATTAGGTCTGCTCAAGGCCAGGTGTGCAGGACCCAGGACTGGGACAGGTAAATCTTTCCATATACTAGGGGTGAAAAAGCAATGAAGTCTTTGAGCTGAAGTCCAAGTTCAAGACAGAAAACTAGTGGTTACCAAAGGGTAGAGGGAAGATGCAGGGCCAATGAGGGGTATAGGATTAAGAGACACAAACTGCTATGCATAAAATAAATAAGCAACAAGGATATGCTGCACAGCACAGGGAATTATAGCCATTATCTTGTAATAACTTCTAATGGAGTACAATATATATAAACACTGAATCACCATGCTGTTCACTTGAAACTAACATAATATTATAAATTAACTATTACTGTTTCTTAGTTGCTAAGTCATGTCCAGCTCTTTGTGACCCCACGGATTATAGCCCTCCAGGCTCCTCTGTCCAAGGGAGGAATACTGGAGCAGGCAAGAATACTGGAGGGGGTTGCCATTTCCTTCTCCAAGAGATCTTCCCGATCCAGGGATCGAGCCCAAGTCTTTCACTTGCCAGGTGGATTCTCTACCAATGAGCCATGCTGGAAGCCGTTAAATTACTAAGAACTATACTTCAATTTTAAAAAGTCCAAGTGCAATAGGAATATCCTCTTCCCTATAATGAACCTTGGAGCCAAATCCTTGACAAGAAGAACCTACCAGTGTATTTGAGAGATCTGTGCCTTCCTCTTAATTTCACTATGAACCTAAAACCGCTCTAAAAAAGTAAAGACTTTTTTTTTTAAAGCCAAAAACAAAACAAAACCCACCAGTGTTCACAGAACTAAGGGGAAGTCAAACATTTTATTCCTTTGCCTTTCAGACATTTCTTTGTTAAGACAAGGATCAGTTATAGACTAATTATGTTAGAACTGCTTTTAGGTGAAGACATACATTGACTGGATGTGAGCTTCCCCGCTTCCAAGGGTGTATACAATTCAGTCTCTCTTAGCCTCAATTAGCTCATCTGTGAAGTAGGAATAATAATGATGTCTATACCTTTCAGGGTGTTGTGAGGATTAAATATAAATCCTGATACTTGGCAAACACTCAGTACAAGACAATGGATGATGTGATGTTCTCTATTGTGCTTTTTCTCCCCCCATCCACACAATTCTCTAAGTAGGCCACCCAGCTCTATTTCTGGGAATTTATACACACACACACACACACACACACACACGCTACAGTGGCCTTTAGTGCCAAGGACGGAGCAGACCCAATAGATGGAGCTAGATGAATACTTTGGAGCTATTGAGAGAAAGGAATGAGGAAACTAGGCAGAAAAGAGCAGAGAAGAGCAGGGCAGGCCAGGGTGACATGGAGCTGGCAGCAGACAGTTTCTGAGGACTCTGTCTGAACTGCTGAGGCCAGGATGTGCCTCCTTCTGCTCATCAGCTCAGCACCACCACCTGGTTTCCTGGTGCTCTCGGCCCTGTTGTTAGGTTGGGGTCTCCCTGGGACACACGAAGCACGTTCTGTGCTTGCTTTTATTTCCACTCAACTCAACACATACTTATTTTGTTCTCATAGTTGCCAAGCATTGTGATAGATGCCAAGGATAATCTGTGAATAAATCCGTACCATCCAGGAGTTCCTGGCTCAGAGGGACCGATGTGACGATCACAGACAGGCTAATAGAACATGCCCAGTGTCCAAGAAACCTGGAGGCAGGGGGCAGCACTGAGTTAGGACTTCTCGGATGAGCAGCAGTTTACATGACAGGGAAGGGGGTTTTCACGTCAAGAAACTGTGGGTGAAAGAAGTAGGTGTCACTTTGAATGTATATCTGAGTCGTGGAGCGTATGAAGGCAAAATGCTGAGAGGTTAGGCTAGAGTGGAGCTAGGTTAAAAAGGCAATTAGGCTTTTAAAGAAAAAATTTCTTACAGATACGGGGCATCCTTAAAGATTGTTGGCAAGAGTGACATGATCAAATTCAATTTTTCGAAAAGACTTCATCATAGAACCAGATGGAAGGCCTTGGAATGGGAACAGGAAGAGGAACAATAAAGAAATGGAGAGTCTGGGAAGGACAAGATTAGAATGGTCTGGCGGACGACAGTGAAGGGCTGACAAGGAGAGTGGAGATGAGACATCATTTACTTAAGACTTAGGTAGGATGCTGAGTTGATCGGATTCAGTACCTCATGGACACAGAACATGAGAAGGTAAGGAGAAACCTTAGATAGCTGGGAAGTTTCTACTTTGAGCACTTGAATACATGTCATGCCATCAGAGGTGCTAAAGAAAGTAGCCCTGTTTCTGTGTATGTGAATTTGCAGAATACCATGCCTGAAAGCCTTTTGTTTTTCTTATTTAACATCACGCTGCAGATTAATTTATTCATTAATTTTTAGTGTTTTTACGGGTTCAATATGGATTCAGGTTTTCTCAGTTAATCTTTAATTGGATATATTTGACATAACTGCATAAATTTAAGGTATATGATATGTTAACTTGATACTTTTATGTTATGGACTGTCATATGATTGCCTAAAGGCTTATTGTCTAAAGGTTTATGCCACTAACACCTGGACTCCCCAGGAGAAAATTTAAGAATAGATTGAAACTTCAAGAAACTAACATTTTCCAATTTATCTTTAATAAGGTATTCCTTTACTTCTTCATCCAATCCAAGGAAATCCAATTACACCCACTAAAATAAATTCTAATTTCAACAGTTGCCCCAGAGATTCAAATTTCAAGGTTTATTTCATAAACTGAAAGGCTTGATGGATTTTGTGGTTAGACCAGTCTTTAAGGATGAAACAGCTACGTGAAAAAAGAGCCAAATGGGAAATGAGAAGACATTTGGAGAAAGAGCTGGGAAGTTTTTAAATGGGGAGAACTTGCTAAATGATCAGTTTCAAACATTAGAGGTCCAAGTCAAAGAAAACAGGATACTTTTTAGAAGGTATCAGCAGGCTTAGTCTCACATCATTGTTCTATGGGCATCTATATCAGATTACTCAGAGAAGGCAATGGCACCCCACTCCAGTACTCTTGCCTGGAAAATCCCATGGATGGAGGAGCCTGGTAGGCTGCAATCCATGGGGTCGCTAGGAGTCGGGCACAACTGAGTGACTTCACTTTCACTTTTCACTTTCATGCATTGGAAAAGGAAATTTCGGCAACCCACTCCAGTATCTTGCCTGGAGAATACCAGGAATGGGAGCCTGGTGGGCTGCCATCTATGGGGTCGCACAGAGTTGGACACGACTGAAGCAATTTAGCAGCAGCAACAACAGCAGCAGCATATCAGATTAATAGATGATTTGTATTGAAACTCAAAAACTATAAAATTATGTCTAAACTTTATAGACATAAAATTATATCTAAACTCCTTAATGTCTAAAGATCAGCAAAACACACACCTTTACCAATATTTTTATTTAAAATCATTCTCAAATCCCCGTGAGTGTCCTGAGAGTGATGAAAAGTCAGTCTGTGTACTGAGTCATCAGAATCTACAAACCTACCATGATGCAGTGACAAGTGCTGTTGAGAACTACAACCCTGGAAGCCCCGAGGAGTCCTTATATGCACTAACCAGCTTATATCTGGTACAGTCTCCTTCTAGAGCAAGAAAGTGGACTAATTCCCCTTGGACGTATTTACAAAAGTAAGTGTTGAAACAACAAAAAAATGTCTTCTGCTTGATTTTATACAAAAATCTCCAGTTACCTAAAATTTCTAGTTACTTGTTATTTTAGCATATGAATAGTTGCTATTGTTCCATCACTAAGTCACGTCTGACTCTGCAACCTCATGGAACATAGCACTCCAGGCTCCCCTGTCCTTCACAGCCTCCCAGAGTTTGCTCAGATTCGTGTCTAGTTGGTGATGCCATCCAACCATCTCATTCTCTGCCACCACCTTGCCCTTTTGCCTTCAATCTTTCCCAGCATCAAAGTCGTTTTCCAGTGAGTTGGCTCTTCGCATCAGGTGGCCAAAGTATTAGAGCTTCAGCTCCAGCATCATTCCTTCCAATGAATATTCAGGGTTGATTTCCTTTTGGATTGATTGATTTGATCTCTTTGAAGTCCAAGGCACTTTCAAGAACCTTCTCTAGTTGTCTAGATTTGTCATAGCATTTCTTCTATGGATAACGTGAAAGTGAAGTCGCTCAGTCGTGTCCGACTCTTTGCGACCCCATGGGCTGTAGCCTACCAGGTTTCTCTGTCCACGGGATTTCCTGGCAAGAGTACTGGAGTGGGTTGCCATTTCCTTTCTCCAGGGGATCTTCCCAACCCAGGGATCGAACCCAGGTCTCCCGCATTGCAGGCAGATGCTTTACCCTCTGAGCCACCAGGGAAGCCCCTCTATGGATAAAGTATCTTTTAATTTCATGGCTGCAGTCACCTTCCACAGTGATTTTAGAGCCCAAGAAAATAAAATCTGTCACTGCTTCCACTTTTCCCCCTTCTATTTGCAATGAAATGATGAGACTGGATGATTACAGGAATAACTTTTCCCTAGAACATTGTAGACATAGGAATGAATCTGCACTCAACCTCTCACAAACCAAGTTCTCTAACGCAGCTTTTTACTCTTGCCCAGAATGGCTAGGGTAATACAGTGCTGTTTCCATTAGGTTCAGTAAACATGAACTGAACAGCTGTGTGCTGAGTGTAGAGTCATTTCATTAAATAGCGTTTGTAAGAAGCATGAAGTATGTACACATTCAAATTTTCCAACAATCCAAATACAGTAACAACTTCTCTCTCTAGGGGTCACTGACCCAAAAATATCAACTACTGGAAACACAATCCAGTGTCTACAAGTCAGCAAACAAGTACACCAACAGACACAACAGATAGTACAAAGTTCACATTCTAAAAGCATTTGTACTACTTCACTCAAGGGGAGCCACTCAGGCACTCACTCAAATTCATTTCCTCTCATTTTAGACCATTGGAGGAAATCTGCTTATATGATTCCTAGCATTTGATAGGAGAAGGCAATGGCACCCAACTCCAGTACTCTTGCCTGGAAAATCCCATGGATGGAGGAGCCTGGTAGGCTGCAGTCCATGCTAAGGGTCGGACACAACTGAGTGACTTCACTTTCACTTTTCACTTTCATGCACTGGAGAAGGAAATGGCAACCCACTCCAGCGTTCTTGCCTGGAGAATCCCAGGGACGGCGGAGCCTGGTGGGCTGCCGTCTCTGGGGTCGCACAGAGTCGGACACGACTGAAGTGACTTAGCAGCAGAGCATTTGATAGATTAAAAATGAATAAGACGCCAGGGACAAGGATTATGACAGTAAAACAAAACAGGAGGTAACCCTAAATCCGATACTGACAGTGAAGACACAAAAAATAATTTCAATAGAAGATGAGGAGAACTTAAAATACACAATCATCTGGAGCCATTCAGTTTAGGAGTACATGTTTCTAGTCTGTTGCTCGGCCCAAAACTAAGATGTTGAAAATAATCAATAAGGTAAATAATCTATATAACCTTTTGAAAGAGGACTATAAAATTATTTCTTAAAATTTAAGAATCTCATAAAATAAATCATAAAGGTCCTTTACAACTAAAAAAACTCTATACATTCATGATTCTCTGGAAAAATCAGGAATTATTTCCCAATAATGTGGGTTATATATACTTAAAAACAGAATACCATGTGTGTTTTTCTCCTTTTCTCACTAATCTGAATAGTATCTTCCGCTGGCATGTCATCTAGTTAGTTGCTTGCAAATTCATTAAACATGACTTATTTCCACTTCTAAGTTATATGCAAACCCACAATGATGAGAAATCAAATTGATAATAGTGGCCATCTTTATTTTGAATCCTTCTAATATTTCCCCATTAAGCATAAGGCTGGTTTGGGGTTGGACACATGATATCTCATGCAAAGGAATAGTGTATAATGCATTGGATGTATCCATCTCTTGTTATTATTTTAGGAGTTTTCAACCAAGGGCATCTGTTGAATTTACAAAGTACTTTTTCAACATTTGTGGAGAAAATAATATTTCTCTGAGGCATAAAAATCTTTGCACAATTCTAGAATTCCTAGAATAAGCCCCACTTGGTAACCTTATATCATTCTTTTAGAATGCTTTTGAATTACCTGTAGTTATCCATTTTATGCTATCTTTTGGGAGTTTTAATACCACTGTCATGATAGCATCATAAAAATAATGAAAAATAAAATAAATAAGAAAAGCTTTTCTTCTTTCAGCTAGTTTAGATGTAACTGAAGAAAGTCACTTGTATGTGTCCTCCTCAGTCACTCTGTCGTGTCCCACTCTTCACGACCCCATGGACTGCAGCCTACCAGGCTCCTCTGTCCATGGGATTTTCCAGGCAAGAGTACTGGAGTGGGTTGCCATTTCCTTCTCCAGAGGATCTTCCTGACCCAGGGATTGAATCCAGGTCTCCCACATTATAGGCAGATGCTTTATCATCTGAGCCACCAGGGAAGTCCTACAGTATAAGATTATAAGGCCTTGAGGCATAATTCCCTCACATTATTGGTGCAGTGGTAAATAATCCACCCGCCAATGCAGGAGATGCAAGAGATATGGGTTCCATCTGTGGGTTGGGAAGATCCTCTGGAGTAGGAAATGGCAACCCACTCCACTAATCTTGCTTTGGAAGTTCCATAAACAGAGGAGCCTGGCAGGCTACAATCCATAAGGTCAAAAAAGAGCTAGACAAGACTAAGCACACACACACACACACTCCTTACTTAGAAGACTTAAATGTAGACAGTAGAGTTAATAACAATAGAATCTCTTTTCATTGCAATGACTGGAATCCCTGACTGTCAGGTTAACAGAAAGAAGCCGTTAAATAGAGTGTGCATGATTGGACTTTGCCAATTTGGTTAACCTAGGAAATATGTTGGGCTTCCTTGGTGGCTCAGATGGTAGAGAATCCTCCTGCAGTGCAGGAGACCCAGGTTCAATTCCTGGGTCGGAAGATCCCCTGGAGAAGGGAATGGCAACCCACTTCAGTATTCTTGCCATGGACAGGTGAGCCTGGCAGGCTGCAGTCCATGGGCGGGGGGAGCGGGTCACAAAGAGTCGGACACGACTGAAAAACTAACGCTTTCACTCTTCAGGAAATATGTTTCCCCAAATCCTCTTCTCCGAATGGTTCTGGATTAGAGTCGGCAGATGTGGAGGACATTGGTGTGAGATTCGGGGGTGGGACTGAGGGAACAGCCATTACCAGTGGAAAGTTGCTGCAGTCAGAAACAATGGCAGATGGGTGCCCAAGCGGGTCCTCACTCGTTCTTCTCCTCTCTTCCACATCCTCTTTCGTCCTCACTCCTGGCTGACAGCAGCTCCAGGCCTACCAACGCTGGCTGCTGCTCCTCCGAGGCGGCGACACCGAGGCTACAACTCCCCAGAGACCTCTCCCTGAGGCAAGCTCCCACCTCAGAAGCAGGCCTAGCCGGGCACACGCTCCTGTTCGTCCACCCACATCAGTATTTCAGGCGACTGGTCAGGGACTCCATGAGCCTCTGCTCATGGAGCAGACTCTTTTTCCCAGCTCCTTCCACATTTGTTCAATTTCTAACTGCTAAAATAAACCCCTTACTCCATCACATTTTGGAGTAGCTCTATTTCCCTGATTGAACCCTGACTGATAAAATGGGGACACACACACACATACACACAAATCCATTTATACATTTAACTTGAATCATACAAATATCAATGTTTTGTTAATCTTTAAATGAAGGGTGGGGGGTTTTATTTTGGCTAAGAGTTAACTGTAGATTGCTTTAAAGAAGTCAAAGTGTAGTCAGTCAGTCACATCAGACTCTTTGAGACCCCATGGACTGTAGCCCACCAGGCTCCTCTGTCCATGGGATTCTCCAGGCAAGAATACTGGAGTGGGTTGCCATTCCCTTCACATCCTTAATTCTGTACCTATCATTTCCAGTTTGCATATGTTTAGAGTAAAATATGAAATAATGAGTCCAGAATACTTCTAGATTTTTAGGGCCCCTCCATCACTATCTTTTACGGTACTATTTCAGCAGGACTTGTTTTTGGAAATTCACCTTTACCAAGCCTGTCCAAACTGTTAACCTACTTTTCACAGAAACAATAACTATCTTTTTTTTTTTAATCTATATGTTATTGACTATTTAACATTTAATTAAAACATGCCTTTATAGTAACAACTGGCAAATACATGTTTGGGAGCAAACAAATAATTCCCGTAAGGAGAAATGCATGGGCTACCAGGTAACAGCCATGATGGTTCAGCTATTGGCGTGCTGTCTGTGGGCATCTGGTGAGTGCGTTTACATATGGAATGAAGAACCCTGGTTATTCCTATGAGGTGAAAACTGTTTTTCCTATAATCTGAATGTGACACACCCCACAAACTATTTTGGGAATAAATCTCTGTCATGTTTACTTATCATTTACTACCTCTTTATGAAGGCAGAAGACAGAATATGCCCTTTTTGTCTGAGTGTCTGAGTTTCACCCTCATTCAGTTCAGTCGCTCAGTCGTGTCCAACTCTTTGCAACCCCATGAATTGCAGCACACCAGGCCTCCTTGTCATCCTCATTAGAACTACATTATTCTGAGTTTTTTAAACTTTAGGTATTAGAAAGTAAGACCGATTAGGACTGAGTTTTGACCTTGTTAAGATCACAGTAAGTTCTTTGGAAGAATTTGACCAGATTCTTTAAAGAGGCACATAATTAAAAGAATGAAGAAAGGATAAGATATGACTTTTAAGGTCATTCTGCTGTCTATATTTGGAAGGAAAAAAGTGAAAAACTGTATAACACACTCTAAGTATCATGAAGTTTTTCACCTGAATTTAAGGACTATTACTGGTTTTTAGTCCTTTTTTGTTGTTGTTTTTTGCCACGCCAGGCAGTTCATGGGATTTTAGTTCCCTAACCAAGGACTGAACACAGGTCCTTGCCAGCAAAGGTGTGGAGTCCCAAGCACTGGACTGCCAAGAAAATTCCATACTTGTATTTAGTCTTAACTTCCTTCTTTTGCTGTGACCTGATCAAACCAATCTGATCAAACAGATAAATCTAAAGATTCTCTAGACATTGTTGAATACTTAGTACATACCAAGTTCTGAAATGGCTATTTTCACAGGTGCCCATCTCACTTAACCTTTACACTAACCTGGAGGACATGATTTATTCCTATTTTCTATATGACAAAGGAGATCAGCAGGGTTGAGGACTTAACCAAAGTTACTCAGATATTAGCATCAAGCCAAAACTGACTCCAGGTCAGTTCAATGGCTTTTTGCTTCGGAGTGGAAAGACTATGACTAAGAGATCACATATCTAGTCTCACATAATACAATTGTGAAACTTATATTTGTTTTCCAACTACAAAATTACCATGTGATGAATTTGCAATTATTATTTTTAAATGTTATATAACTTGGGATAGGGCAATTTTTAAAAATGTTATTAGGAAAGATGAGGCCTATTTCAATAAACTGTCTAGTTGCCAAGAAATGGTAATAACAAGATAAATTTTAAAACAATTTTTAATTTTTTTGGCCCTGCCATGTAGCTATGGGATCTTAGTTCCCCAGCCAGGGATTGAACCTGCAATCACTGCATTGGCAGCTTGGGGACTTGACCACTAGACCACCAGGGAATTCTGAAGATGATTTTTTTTTCTCTAAGTCATAGTGATGTAAGTAGAACTTTTCATTTCTATTCTCTTTTTTCAGCAACTTAATTTCTAGAGACATTGCCTGCTATCTTTCACAACAGCCCAGTAGCAAGAAGTGTCTGTTACTGCCAGTTAACAGAGGAAGAAGCAAACTCAGAAAGTCTCAAGAACATAAAAGTATGTGGCCAGGGCAGGAGTAATCATGTCTGAGCCTGGTGTTTGGTCCATTAATGTTGGCTACATCTCTTCAACCACATTCAAAACCAGCCATCACCATTTGGCAGAGACAAAAAGATCTGGGAGACAAATTTCAGCTATAATCTTGAGTATTCTAAAGATAATATTGCACCTTTTCTGATTTTCTGTAATTTGAGCCAGACCTCTCTCTCCCATCAACTTAGGCAATAACTGGAACAAAAGGCAACTGTTCATGTCCTAGTTTTGCTGAAGAACACAGATGCTAAAGGTGGCAGGTTTGCTTTTTGCTTGCCATAAATCCATGTTTCCCTGATCTACTACATAAGCAGGCTATAGCTAGGAAATTACTTTGCAGTAAAAATTAATAGCTATATTCTCCACTCAGCCTCTAAGTGAATTCTGAAGAGATGCATCTGGATAGAAAGAGATATGCCTTTCTATCCAGTTAACAAATATATTCAAGATCATGGAAACTCCAGTCATAGATCTGGGGAGTTCTAGGTTTAAATCTTCTGGTTTAAGTGATATTAACATCTATGCATAAACATCATTTATTTGGGTGAAACTCCCACCAGACCCAGAAAAAATAAATTACCAATGATTCCCACCACCTCCAAACATGTTCATCTTAGCTTCACTCTTTGTACTTAGATTTTGTTTGGAAACAGTTCTCTAGCTGAACATTCTATGCTTTATACGTTCTCCTTCCCATTGATTGGCAAACATCCCAAGAGAAATCCATCTCAGTTCTGCTCCTAGCTCACAAGTCACAGAAAGGGGGAGAGTTAGTATAGATGCAAAAGTAATACTGATGGCTCACTGCACACCAAGTCCTCTTTATACATTATTACTGTGACTCCTCACAAACATTTTGTGATCTAGCTATCATTATCACCATTTTTGGCTTCCTAGGTGGTGCAGTAGTAAAGAATCCCTGCCAACGCAGGAGACACGGGTTCAATCTCCGGGTTGGGAAGATAACCCTGGAGAAGGAAATGGCAGCCCACTTCAGTATTTTTTTCCTGGGAAATCTCAAGAACAGAGGCGCCTGGTGGGCTACAGTCCATGGGGTCACAAGAGTCCGACAGGACCGAGCACATGAGTACTGATACTACTGCTGATTCAGTTCATTGTACAGCAGAAACTAACACAACATTGTAAAGCAACTATACTCCAATTTTAAAAAGATAATAAAACTAAAGAAAAGAAATTAGTAGAGAGTATAAGCACCTTTACTGTAGCAACTTAAGAGTTTGAACTGCAATAATTAAGCCACCTTGGTGAAAAATCACTGATAGCAGACACAGGAAGAGCAGGCAAACAGGCAAAACAAACAGCCCCTGTGTACCAAGTAATTCCTCCTACAGAAATTCCTTCTACAGAAATTCCTTTGATGTTTCTGCCTTCGCCAGGCAGGGCAAAGAACTGCCCACTTTCT
This sequence comes from Aepyceros melampus, assembly GCA_006408695.1. Lineage (NCBI taxonomy): Eukaryota > Metazoa > Chordata > Mammalia > Artiodactyla > Bovidae > Aepyceros > Aepyceros melampus. The sequence goes on from SJXQ01001978.1 coordinate 526,634, forward strand.
GACGTCAGAACGAGCAAGACACTGGTAAACTGTTATTTTACTTAAGAAATTAAAATTCCTATTTATGAGAAATGCCCATACATGTATAGTGAGGAAAGAGAGAAGGAAAAGAAGCCAGCACTATTGTTTTACTCACCATAAAGATGGGGGGCAATAACAGAGCAATCTAACTTGGGGAAAAGACAAAACCCTGAGCCAAGTATTTCAGAGGATTCTAAGGAATGCAATTTGGATCCAAGTTTGAGGGAAGTATTTTGTGAGTTTTAATGGGCAGAAAAAAGGAAGAAATTATTTTACAACCCAGATACTGTCTCTCTTTTTGTTGGTACAATTAATTTGTTATAAAATTGCATTAGACCAAACTAGAGGCAAGTTTCTTGAATACTCTGTCATGCTGGACCATCCCTGGTGCTATCCTACGTCACTGGGATAAAAGGGAGAAAAGTGAGTGTCTGTGGATCTGCTCTCCCTTGCCTCTTATTAGCTGGTCAGCCTTGTGTAAGCATCGTCTCAGAGCCCCGTCCTCTGTGAAATGTGGATAAGGTAGTGGTTTAATTGCTAAGTCATGTCCTACTCTTGCGACCCCATGGACTGTACAGCCCACCAGGCCTCTCTGTCCATGGGATTTCCCAGGCAAGAATACTGGAGTGGGTAGCCATTTCCTCCTCCAGGGATCGAATCCGTGTTTCCTGCATTGCAGGCGGATTCTTTATCACTGAGTCACAAGGGAAGTGGGGTCTTCTTGCAGAGGAGGTAAGGTACCATGAGTCAGCTCATAACCCAGTTATTGTCATGTATTTTGTGTGGAATGAAATATGCTTCTGTTGTTGTCATCGTAACTTACAATATATAATAAAGCCCCCGAAACAGACTTCCCAGAGTTGGTGGAGTAGACGTTTGTCTCCACTGTTTGCCTCAGCAAGTACCCGCCTGGCTCGCTTTTTTTTTTTTCAGTCACTAAAATTCTACTAACAGAGATGTCTTCCTTTGGCTATTGAAATCTTCTCTCCCATTGAAAGTGGTCAGCAAAAACACGTATGCTTCCGCATACTTGACATCCTGACATGTTATCGGCTGAGCCCTCTCTGGGGATAGGTGATATCTAGCTGAGCATAATGTCTTTAGGATAAAGTTCTCTTGTTAAGCAACATATGTGCCTGGAGAAGGGAAAGAAATATTTAGCTGGCAGGTACGCAGGTGCCACTTGGGGCATAATTTATCCTTTTGTCAAAGATTTATCTCCAATGGCTTATTTGTGGAAATATGCTCATTTGCCAAAAGGAATATCCATCTGGAAAAGGACAGGCCAGTCCTCCTGGTTCACAGCAATTCAGAACCATCAGAATGACTTGTTCTGACCTACTTAGAATAAACAAAGCTCTATGCAACCATTAACTATTCACATTGCCTGACTTCTTATAACTGTGTTATAAAAACACAGTTCTCAGAATATGTCCAAAGTATTGACCAAGGTCTCTGTTTTGTTGATTTAGCTGCTGTGAGAGAAGTCAAAGACAATTAATATTTGCATTACTAATTGGCTTTGGTAAAGTGTCTTGACTATTACACTCTTCTTTCAAGTGTTTCAAGCGTCCTTCCACCTAGTCTGTGCTGACCAAGAAAATCAATTACTCTCCTCTGTCCCTCACCAAGCGTTAGGCCAGTTTGACTTGTTTTTCTCACCTTCCACCACTCCCTCTATGCTCCTTGTAAATGTTACTTCCATATTTACAACTTTATGGATTTTGCTCTCTCAACATTGCCCCTCTTTGAGAGTCCCCAAACCCAAAGGACTTATGTCCACCTTAACCCTCTACAACAAGGTGTCTCTAACAAGATGTGTGCTGTGCAAGACAGTACTTGGGGTGCAGAAAGAAAAAAATTTAACTTTTATTGACATTAAAAATTTTTGTTTTGCATATATATATGTGTGTGTGTGTGTGTGTGTGTGTGTGTATAGCTCTGTGTTTTTTTTTAAACAGAGACTCCTGAGAGAATCTGAGATCCTTTCAGGGCATCTGTAAGGTCAAAACTGTTTTCATAATAACACTACAATGGAATTTATCATTTACAGTCATTGACTCATGAGTGTACAGGGGAGATTTCCAGCGGCTCATGACACAGATATTGCAACAGATTGAGTGAGGAAGCAGATATGAGAACCCAGTTGCTGCTATTAAGCCAGATATGAAAAGGACTTGAAAAAAAGTAAAACAACGATGTTCTTGTCACTAGATTTTGCCCTGTTTTAGATGAATCGCTTTTCATTAAAATGTTATTCATATTAACATGTAATGAATGATTATTGCCTTATGCAAGTGAAATAGTTTTAAATCCTGGTTTTGAATATCAGTATGGTGAATATCAGTAGATATACAATGATGTGTTGGTGCTGGCTTCTACTACCTTGCAGAAGAGCAATTCATTGCTTAAAATAGTCCACGGTGAGAGTTTTCACCACAGAAATCTGCAAATGCCACAAACTAAGGCTTTTGTTTTCAAAGACTGCTTTACCAGCACACCACTGGATATGTCATTTAAAAATTCTTTGGGCTCCTCAATGATTTCTAAGAGTGTGAAGACTTCCTAGGCTTCCCCAGTGGTTCTGCTGTAAAGAATCCACCTGTAATGCAGGAGACATAGGGAACACGATTTCAGTCCCTGGGTCGGGAAGATTCCCTGGAGGAGGAAAAGGCAACCCACTGCAGTATTCATGCCTGGAGAATTCCACGGATGGAGGAAGCTGGCAGGATACTGTTTGCGGGGCCGCCAAGAGTCGGACATGACTGAGTGACTGAGCATGCTTGCACACAGAGTTCCGAAGACCCAAACACTGGGAGCCTCTGCTCCACAGTATTCAACAGTGTTGATAGCTACACCTTGAAATCCTTTTCATGCCCCACCTCCCTTTTCACACTGGGCACAACATACAATCCTCTCTGCTCATCTCATCCTTATTCTTCACTCCTCACGCTTCCCCTCAAACCCTTTAGAGCACCAGTCATTCTCCTAATTTAGTCTCTGAAACATCCCTCTGCTAAAATATATTGCTTTTCAGAGTGCTACAAAATCACTTAGGGTGCTTATTAAAAATGAATATTTTGGAACAATTGTACTGACCCAAACCTACATCTTCTATCCAGGAGTGATTCTTAGTATGACCCTAAGGTTGAGAAACCTCTCACCCTCTGTCCTTTGGGGATCTCACTCATTTCTAGATCCTAAACACTTTGTTTTCTAGCCTCAGCCACTCTCTTGAGCTCCAGACATACATCTTTAAATGCTCTTGTTACATCTCCATAGATTGTCTTGCCACCACTTCAAGTTCAACATCCCAAGCAAATCTGCCACTCATCCTGCTGTCTTCCTTCGGTCAATGACACCATAGTTATCTCCATGACTCAGATTTAGACTATTGAAATGATGCTACCTTTTACTTCTCCACTGCTCCCATGTCCATCTAGGTCTCCAGGCATCTACATCCCATCTTTGAAGCATCACTTGCTTCTCTCCTGTCCATTTCCAACCTGGTCTTGCCTTTCTTAACTTTCCCCTTCATGATTAAATCACCTTTCTTTTTTGTCAAGAAGTTCAAATTCTCAGTGATTTGAAAGCCATCTTTTAGTGCCCCCTAGGACTTCTAATGCCACCTGCTGCCAGGTAAATAATGTATGACACTCTTGGAAAGTTCTTTTTGGAGTTTGTTGTGTAGTCACTCACCATTCACTCCATCACTGGGTACAACTGCAAGGTTTTCTGCACAGAAAAACTGATCTGAAGATGGACAGAAGCAAGGCTTTGGTATGGGAGTGAGTCTGAGATCCCATGGCCATGCAGGCAGAGCAGAGACCCTGAGGAGCCATCCCAAAGAGTTACAACACCGACGCTACACACACGCACTTGTGGAAAGGACAGACTGGAAGTACCGAGAGAAGGCGGAGGAAAAACGGGAGGAAAAAGTACATGGAAGGCCAGTGAGAAGGAGAAAAGGTTGAAAGAAAAAGAGCAGACAAGGTGTGTTGCTACTCCCTGTTTATCCCTTGATCCATTCTCCTCTCATCACCCTGCTCTGTGCTGGGAGGCACACAGCCACAGAGGTCACCTGTGCTCTGCCTTCTGGTTAGGATTAGCCTAGGGGAGATCTGGAGAGGAGGAGAGATAGGGAAGGGGGAAAGTGAAGTCAGAGTACTTCCCTCCAGCCAGATCAGGCTGCCTGAGTCCTCTGCTGAAGGCTGCGGCTCCTCCCAGGCAGCCCTGTCCACTGTCCCCCAGGGCTGGGTCCCAGTAGGGTGCCCTTCCTAACACCTTCTGTCTTGTCCACAGGAAATCAGCACTGCGTTCAGTCTCATGGCTTCTATGAAGACATCCCACCCCACCCCTCATGCTTAGAGATTCCTCTAAATTTCCACTAAGATACCAACCTTTTCTGCCCATCATTTTTATAAGCCAAAGTTTGGACAGGGGACCCCAGATTTGCACTGTCTGGTGTGGCAGTCTTTAGCTACAGTGTGGCTATTAAAATGAAAAATTCAGTTTCATAGTTTCATTAACCATGGGTCAAATGTTCAATAGCCACATATATTAATAACAACTATATAGAATATTTCCATCATCACAGAAAGTTCTGTTGGACAGATTAGAATCTAGACTAGGGTTTCTAAACCTTAGAAATACTGACATTTGGAGCCAGAGAAGTCTATGTTGAGGGGTCCAGAGGGGCTGTCCTTTGTATTATAGGACATTCAGCAGCATCCTTATCCTCTACCCACCAATGGCAGCAGCATTCTTCCAGTTGTGACAACTAAAAATGTCTCCAGATGCTCCCAGACTCAGGTTTAGATGAAACCATTCCACTGTAGATTGTGTTTTGCTTACCCACAGAGAAAGGCAAGATAAGTTAAAGGAAAAAAGAAAGTGAAGATACACTTGGAGCAGGAGATAAGAGTAAGGAAAGGAGGCGAGAGAGGCGAAGGTTTCCACAAAATCCTGTGCAGTTTACTATCACTTTTTCGTAACAAGTTCTAGTCCTTCAGTAAAGTGCACTGAATTTTCTTTGGCTGCTCCCCTGGCACTTGGAACACTCAAACAGGGTCATCATAAGGTACAACACCCCCACTGCACACCCTGAAAATATCAGGGAGAGTTTTGGCTGAAGTGTCGATTGACGATATCTCCCATTGGAGCACGAAGGGCAGGGCAGCCAAACATTATCACATAACGAAATTAAAGACAACCAGGAGGCCTCACTAACTGGACAGGGTCACCGGCATACATCCCTCCTCCTCAAAATAGGAAGGCAGTGTTGTGTCAGATCTTCAGGGTTAGCAGGCATTGAGAGCAGAAAAGTTACTACAGCCTGGGATTCTGGTCGCTACAACTCCACTATGCAAATCAGGTTTCCCCAAAAGTCCTAAGGGACGCCGTAGAGTGAAAACATTTTTTAAAGACAATGGCCCACATTTAACCAGAGGCCCCTTCTGAAATATACCTATTGGTTTTACCCAATGCTGATACAAAGAAAAGAAGACTTGTGTTCAACCTGAAATCTTCCATCTGCCCAGAAGGGTTTCCTTGACACTCTGAAAGATCTCCATCCAGCAAGACGAAGGCACAAAAGAGGTCCTGTTGTGGGCTCAGGAAATGGTCACGCTTGAGAATCACAGAGGCCACTGGATGGAACTAGGAGGTGGGAACTAAGAGCAGAGCAGGCCAGGGCCAGACATCAGGCACAGCCAGAGAGGCTGGCGATTTCCTGCTTTCTTATCAAGCTCCCAAGGCAGGGACCACAGACGATTCGGAAGGTCTACAGCACCTGGAGCTGGTGTGACTCAGATGGTAAAGAATCTGCCTGCAAGGCAGGAGACCCAGGTTCAATCCCTGGATCAGAAAGATCCCCTGCGGAAGGAAATGGCTACCCACTCCAGTATTCTTGCCTGGAAAAATCCCAAGAACAGAGGAGTCTGGCAGGCTACAGTCCATGGGGTCGCAGAGAGTCGGATATGACTGAGCGATTAATGCGTTCACAGCACATGGGCTGGAGGGGCACAGAAAGCAGGGTGACACCTACCCTCTCAGTTCAGGGTCACAAAGAGCAGTGACAGAGAGTCAGGACCTGGGCATTAGAGAGGTTTATAGAACTAGGAGAATAACTCAACCAAAGTAAGTCACAGAGTGAAAGTCTTCTGCAGGCTCCAGCCAGGCACATGTGCTACTGACACTAACAATGAATAAATCAAAGCTCGTGCCCTCCACGTGCTCACAATCAGCCCTGATGGTCTGACCGTGGTGGTGGCAGTGGCTGGTGATGATATACGGAACCTATTGTTTAATCCTGGCAAATATGTGAGGCTGGGAAATGGAGGGACTGTCCAGTCCCAGACTGTGAATTATAATTATCTGAACGCTAGAATGTTCCCTAAACACACAATTCAAGATATAAAATGGCAGGGATTAAACAGTGCTCACCTTTGAATTCACCTCAGATCCATACACCATGTCTGGTTTACAGAAGCCAGTCAATAAACATTAACTGAATACTGAATGAGGTAAAGGAGAGGCTTATCCACCTCACATGATAGATTCCCCCAGAAAACAGTGACTTTTTCTTTTATTTTGTGCCTGCTCCATAGGCTGCTCAGGTGATATCTGAGTAGTAGGTACTTAATCAAGAATAGTTCGGCCTTCCCTGGTGGCCCAGAGGCTGAGTCTCTGCCCTCCCAATGCAAGAGGACCCAGGTTCAATCCCTGGTCAGGGAAATAGATACCACATGCTGCAACTAAGACCTGGCACGGCCAATAAATGAATAAGTAAAAATAAGTATTTTTGAAAAAGGAAATATAAGAGGATACCATGAACACCTATAAGATGGTGTTATAGGTGGACACACATTGGACAACCTAGAAAAATGCACAAACTCTTAAGAGTCATACAACCTCCCAAAACTGAATCATGAAGAAACAGAAAATGTGACTAGGCTGATCGCTAGTAAAGAGATTGAAACAGTCATCCAAAACCTCCCAAAACACTATGCCCAGGACCAGACAGCTTCCTAGGTGAATTCTCCCCCAAATTTAAAAAAAAAAGCTGATAGTATCCAAAAGAAGATAACACTTGCATCAGAGAGGATTCCAACAGGAAACAGATGCCACATTTAAGTTAGGCTGGTTTGCAGAGACTTATTTGAAAGGGACTATTTGCAAATTTCCGGGCCCAGGGTTGGGAATCTGTTGAAATTCAGGGTTGTAGCAGCAGCATTGTTACCACCCCTGGAGAGAAGGGAAGAGAGGAAGGATTGATTGCAGGAACCTGAAAGGAGAAAGTCTGAGAGTGAAGAACCATGACCTTAGGTCGAGGGCCACAGGCAGCGCAAGGCAGCCCTGCAAGCAGGGAGCCTGGAGAATAATTAGCCTGACCTCGCTCTCGCGCCCTGGCTCTCCTATGGGGACTCCGCTGTTGCTGGAAGGCAAGGGGCACAGGAGTCCTTGGAGACTCCTCACAGGCAGCCTCCCCGGTACAGAGACGGAGGGAAGAGAGGGAGACAGCAGGACAGAAGCGGCAAAAGGAAGACTCCCTTAACAACAGGTGATGGCTGTCCCTGAACTGGCGGTGTCTGGAAATGCTTGAGATGCCATAATCAATCTTTCCATGATGTGATGAGAAAGAATTAACTTGAAACTCTTACTCTGTAGTCATGGTCAATAACTGAATGTTAAGACTACCACTCTAATTGAAAAATAGGATTTCATCTAGGCCAAAAGTCAAGTCCCAATTAAGAGAAATGTTAAGTTCAAATAAAAGTATGAACCTCAATTCTGTAAGACCTGAAGGTCAGCCACAAATACACCAACTCCAGATCCCTGGCTAGAGGTGAAGGGATGGTGATTCCTGTCAGGAAAGCTAGTTACAGGAACTATGGTGCTGCATATAACTAAAGCTTCTATGGTTAGAGAATATCGCACAACTTAATATTGGGCAGTTGTCAGTGGAAGAGGGAGAAGGCAAGATGACCAAAACTCCTAAGGAAAAAATTACTACCATGCTGTAGAACACAGATAGTTGAGGACTGGGAAATTCATGACGAAAGTCAGTGAGAAAAACTCTACCTTGAAGGCTACTACTTTCCCTAAGAAAGTGGAAAGGAAAACATCCATCAAATGACAGAAAATAACAAAATGCAATATTGGAAAGAAGAGGTTAAGAAGAATTCTTATGTGGTCTTAGCAATCAATAAAAGAAACAAAACCAAACACCTTTATCATCTTTTAACTTTGGTGAGTCTGTGGCCTCCAGCCTATTGACATATACCAGCAAACTACAGGCAGGGAAAGAAAAAGATCCATTGGCTTTCTCCTCTTTTCTGCCTTAATCATAGGCATACATCCAACTTGTTATACTTGATTTGCAAAGATTTACAGTCACAAAATAAATACATTAAGGGCTCATTATTTCCATGTTCATTAATTCCTGAAAAATCGTAATACATGCAGAATCTTGACGGTTAAATTAATTGCTGCTTATCACACTCAGTCTGGAATTTGATGTTTTCCTTCTAAAGAGAGACCTGCATGGCTACGACCTGTTCGGTGCAAGCTGTTCTCATCATAATGAGCACTTATCACAATTTCAGACTCTTACCCACAAGGAGTACACCTTGTACTGTTGTTCAAGCATATAAAACTCACAGCAAGCTGCAAATACAAGATATGCACAACTGATAAATGGTGACTAGTTTATATGCACAGATACAGCAAAAGAAGACGCCCAGTGACTGCAATTGCCAATCTCATTAGCTTTGCCACAAATTAATAGAATAACCAGAAGAGAAAGATCTATTCCCTTGCCTTGGGGCCACTTAATTATCATGAATATTTGGCAGCAGTATTATCACTAAAATAGAATCTATAAGTATGTTTATGGATTCAATAGTTTATAGTCTTCATGGACCTAAATATTCTTATTCACTAATTCAACCACAAGTATTAATTGAGCACCTACTGTACACATGAAACAGTGCTGCTAGTACTAGGGGATACATCAGCAAACAAGGCCAGGCCAGGTTCCTGCCCACACTGAGCTTATTTCAAGGGTAGATAGCAAATTATAATCAGTAGGTAAATAAGTAAATAAGGATTTTACACAGTGACCTTTCATCCAAGAATAAAATGAAATATGTGATGGGATGAAGAGAAACAGGGAAGGGAGGATTTAGGTGAAATACTTAGGGAAGGTCTTTTTGAGGAGTTGAGCGGTAAGGAGTTTATGTGTGAGTGCTTAGTCATGTCTGACTCTTCACAACCCCATGGACTGTAGCCCACCAGGCTCTTCTGTCCATGGGATTCTCCAGAGAAGAATACTGGAGCGAGTAGCCATTTCCTTCATCCAGGGGATCTTTTTGACCCAGGGATTGAACTCACGTCTCCTGCATTGGCAGGCAGGTTCTTTACCACTAGTGTCACCTGGGAAACCCTAAGCAATTTATAGGTAAGTCTTGAACAACAAGAGTAAGTCAGCACGTGGAACTACAGAGAAACAGCATTCCAGACAAGAAAGAGCTAAGGTATAATCCCTGAGGAGGGAATGAGCAGAGAATGCTTGAGTAAGAAGGTCAGTAAGTGAGAGGGAAATGATAGGAGATAAGGTGGCCTGGGTAGCCAGATACCAGACCTCGAAGCTCCTTAGAGGGCAAGGAATTCGGATTTTGTTCCAGGAGTAATGGGAGGTTGCCATAGAGTTTGGGGACAGAGAGGATATGATCTCTGTTAAAAGGATAATTCTGGCTCTGAATGGAGAACACATTCTAGGAGGGAGAAGATCATTGCAGTCATTCAAGTAAGAAAAGATGGTAGCTGGAACTATGGTAGGAAAATGGACAGACTGGAAACCTATTCTGGAGACAAAACCTACTGGCAGATTGAATGGGAATATGCTCAGGGAAGGAGGGCTTCCCAGTGGTAAATGGTAAAGAACCCACCTATCAATGCAGGAGATATAAAAGACGTGAGTTCAATCCCTGGGTCAGGAAGATCCCCTGGAGTAGGAAATGGCAACCCACTCCAGTATTCTTGCCTGGAGAATTCTATGGACAGAGGAGCCTGGTGGGCTACCGTCCTTGGGGTCACAAAGAGTCAGACACAACTGAAGTGAGTTAGTACGTATGCTCAGGAAAAGAAAAACATTAAAAAATAACTCTCAGGTTTTTGACTTAAGCAACCAGGTATTGTCATTAACTGAAAGGGGGAAGAAAAGGAGAAAAGCAGGTATGAGGTAGATGGAGTGGTTATGTAGGGGAACAAGAATTGCGTTTTATACCTATTATATTTGAGAAACTTATTAGATATCCAACCAGAGGTAAAAAGCAGATAGTGGTATGTATGAACCTGGAGTTCTGGGGAAAGATCAGACATACTGTCTTTTCATCTAAATCAAAATATTTTTAGAAAAGTAAACACAAGAGCAGTGGGGACTGTGTCCTTAAATTTACCCTCACATTCCGAAGTATTGTGAAAACATAGGATGGTGTGAAGTAGTAACTCTAAAACCCCAACCTGAAATACCACTTTTTTTTTGTTTGCTTGATGTTCCTTCAAAACTCAGCTCAAGTATTCCTCCACCAGAAAAACACAGGACTGCCATCTCCTTGTAGCACAGAATGATCACAATCAGGAAAACTATAGTATGGGCTGAGTTAATAAAGATTTGAAATATTGTACGGATTTGGAAGCAGGTGTATTGATTCGCTAGCTCAAGCCTGAACAGAAGTGTCTCTCACCAATGATATATAGGCAGAATCAGGCTTGGGAAGGGTCTGTCTCTGCTGCTGCATCAAAAGAGCAAATTCTATGAGGGGCAACTGACTAAAAGGTGTTAATAATGCCTTTTGCAGGGGCAGGCGGAGTTAGGTCAACAGAATTTCATAGAGACATAAACACCTTCTGACTGGTTGTTCCTTAACACAGTCTCAGCTTTGGATTGATTGGCTTTCTTACTCAACTACACATTCATCCATTCGTCTTACTCAATGCATGATTCACCCTGGATTCAGAGAGGGAGAAAAAGGAGGCAAAAAACACTTCAGCTATTATAAATGGAACTCTAGAAGTCCCAGGAAGAGTGTGTGTGTGCATGTGTGTGTGTGTGTATGCTCCGTCGTCCAACTCTTTGCGACCCAGTAAGTATCACATTCGGAGAAGGCAAAGGCACCCCACTCCAGTACTCTTGCCTGGAAAATCCCATGGATGGCAGAGCCTGGTAGGCTGCAGTCCATGGGGTCGCTTAGAGACGGATATGACTGAGCAACTTCACTTACACTTTTACTTTCATGCATTGGAGAAGGAAATGGCAACCCACTCCAGTGTTCTTGCCTGGAGAATCCCAGGGATGGGGGAGCCTGGTGGGCTGCTGTCTGTGGGGTCGCACAGAGTCGGACACGACTGAAGTGACTTAGCAGCAGCAAGTATCACATTATAAATTATATAATAAAACAGGTTCATATAAAAAGCCGACGTGTTGAATTTAATAGACATGCAAATATCAAGAATTTTTACTTGGGCTGATTTCTTTACAGTAAGGTCTAACCCCACAAAACCCCTTTGTAAGATCAATAGGGCAGGAAGTGGCAAAGTCATAATCAGGGACCTTCGATCTTTTTGAAGTGCAAAGAAGCAGAGTAACAGCCTACAGGGGAAAACTAACATCACACCTTTGAATCAGTAAGTGAAGAAAGATGATCATTAACAGCTAACTTATCCTTTAGGGATACTTTCAAAACCAATTAGAAAATCTCTGAAAAATATCATATTTATGGTTAAGAGTTTAGCCCTTCTAAGAATTTTTTTCCCCAGATGCATTTCAGAATTAAAAAAAAAAAAATCTACCAATAATTTTCCATTTGGGAACTTTTTCTACTTTTAATGTAAATCTGAGATTATTTGGCGGTTTCTATGCAAGTCTAATAAACAACAGTAACTGCACACAGGGGTAAGAATGCGGTGTATATACACTTTGAGTTTTATCTTGAAAGTGCCCATGCGAAGACATAGCCTTTAAGAACTTGTTGCATTCAAAACACTTGGAGACATAGATTGAAAGTGATCATTAAAACCCTCTGAATATAGAACCCACTTCTTTCCAACAAGTATATTGCTGCAATTCAAGCCTGAGACATCCTTTGGGCAGTGAGGTATGTTTCTTCAAATCTTCCAACAAATCCTACTCCTCCCCTGGGGTGGGGGGAAAACAAAACTTGCACATCTTATATCTTAGTCTGCTTTTCTTTAGTAGATATTTATATCTACTCAAAGAGGATAGGGGGAAAAAGAGAAGAGAAAGAAGAAACAAAAGGCCATCCATGTTTACTTTAATATGACAGAGTTAAGAAATGGTAGGTACTATCAAAAGCATCTGGTCTACCAAGGCATCCACGCTCTTTGCTATTCTTCTTGAAGTTTCCTCCTTTTCTATCTCCCTTCCTCTGTTCTCTACCTTTTAGCAAACCCCTCCTACCCTAGTCTCTATGCCACCAATGGCCACACCATACAGAAGCAGGGCAAAAAGTAAATGATGGGTATGTTTCAACAGTCATAATAAATCAGTATGGCAACCCACTCCAGTATTCTTGCCTGGAGAATCCCAGGGATGGAGGAGCCTGGTAGGCTGCTGTCTCTGGGGTCGCGCAGAGTCAGACATAACTGAAGTGACTTAGCAACAAATAGCATGATAGAGTTAGACAGTTAAAAAATTTGGTAATTTGTTTGAGCCAAGCTGAGTAAGTATTCCAAATTAGTGATTCTTCTAATCACAACCAGCAATAAAAGCTTGATAGGATTTATCTAAGACATGTAATCAAATTCTGTCCTATAGCTATTTCTAGTCTTTCAATAGGAAAAATGACCCTGTTGCTGTTGTGTGTTCAGTCACTCAGTCCTGTCCGACTCTTTGTGACCCCATGGACTGTAGCCCTCCAGGCTTCTTTGTTCTTGGGATTCTCCAGGCAAGAATATTGGAGTGAGCTGTCATTTCCTTCTCCAGGCGAACTTCCTAGCAAATCCATATCTCTTGCATTGCAGGCAGATTTTTTACCACTGCACCACCTGAAAGGCCCCTAAAATGATCACAGGAGACCTAATTAATATTTCAGTTCCACCACTTCTAGGCTTTTTCAAAAAAATTAGCCAATATTTGGAGTTCGAGAGCATGAAAAGAATTCGGGCACCTCAAATGCTTTTAATTCATTGGCCCAAAGCTCTCAACAACAAAGTTCTCCAGGAACAAGGTGTACATGGATGTTGTTCAGTTGCTAACAAATTATTGCTGTTTAAGGTAGGACTAAAAACTGCTGTTCAGTTGCTCAGTCATGTCAACTTTTTGCTACTCAACCCTACGGCCTGAAGCATGTCAGGCTTCCCTGTCCTTCACTATTTCCCAGCTCAAATGGACATGCTCAAATTCATGTCCATTGAGTCGGTGATGCTATCCAACCATCTCATCCTCTGCTACCCACTTCTCTTGCCTTCAAACTTTCTCAGCATCAGGACTTTTCCAATGAGTCAGCTCTTCTCATCAGATGGCCAAAGCATTGGAGTTTCAGCTTCGGCACCAGTTATTCCAATGCATATTCAGGGTTGATTTCCTTTAGAATTGATTGGCTTGATCTCCTTGCAGTCCAAGGAACTCTCAAGAGTCTTCTCCAGCATCAACAATTTGAAGGCATCAATTCTTGGGGGGCCATCCATCTTGGGTGGTCCTGCAAGCATGGCTCATAACGTCACTGAGTTATGCAAGCGCCTTCACCATGACAAGGCTGTGATCCACGAAGGGGTGTATACATGGATACTATTTGCTAAAAGGAGGAATTGAACTCCCAGGGAGGGGGGCAATCTGCTAGCAACCAAGACAATCTGTGACAAAAGACCCGCCTCTGGGAGGGAGTTTCTGCACACAAACTTCACTCCTAGGATACCAGCAGCCAACGATGTGCTTCCTCCTGTTGAGTTCTACAAAGCGAACAAAATGACTTGTCACCCTCACTCCAACAATACACACAGATAAGGGAGGTCCAAATTCCTTTAAGAACCAATGAAATAAATGGCAAATTATCTCAATTACACTAAATGATTCTACGACACTCTGCAAGAACGCTGACATTTTCCTTTGTGAATAGCCTTCTGCCAGATAGCAAACACCCTCCAAATACCAGCCACATGGACAGCATCACAAGTACGGAATTAAACACAGGCTCTACATTCCAAACACTAGAGGACACAGGAAAGAGTCAAACTTCCTTTGGGCATATGCTAGGCGTGGCAGGATCTTGGGTAACCCTTATGGTGCCAGAAAGGCCTCCCTGAAATTAAGCTGGAGAATCATCCTCTGAGAGGGAAGTCTGAGAATCTAACTGTAGGATAGTGTGACTTTATTCAAATAGGCAGCCTTTTTCCTCCCTACTCAAAAATGGTGTGTGTTCTGGAGGGTAGGGAATGGCAGGAATTTCAAGATAATATTTCAAGGAAAGATAAGCAAAGGAAATAGCATAATAATAGCAAAAATATAGCAGTGAAAAAGTTTTCCAGACTAATTTTGTGTAATGCCTGGCCTGTAGGGGGACATATGCCTTAAAAGATATTTCCATTCTTCCTGCTTATTTTGGGCTGATTTTATAGAACAAAACAATGTAACTACATCAAAGTATCTGCAGAGATAAAATCTAGGGACTTTTCAAAACCTAAGCATGTTTGGAGAAGGGGAGGGGAAGGCGAAAGGGGAATAGAAGTTAGAGATGGAGAGAACAGTGGCAAAACTGGCTTTTGAACAAAAGTAAATAGGAGCATTAAACACTTATGAGTGTTTTCATTCATACGATTTCTTCCTAACTCAACGAACACTTTGGCTTATGATGGATTGACGCCACAGTGAAACTTGACAACTTCAAAATCAACTTCATGTTTGGGTTCCATTCTTTCAGGTGATGAATAGTGGGAAATCAGTGAAGGAATGCCAGTTGAAGTCAGTCATTTATCATGAACCAAAATGGCTAAGTGCCCCATAAACTGCAATGATCCATTTCCTATTAGCATCACACAACAGAAGGCAGCCTCATCTGCATTGACAAGTCTTACCACCTCCGCAGGCGGAGAGGCTAATGTTAGGAAATAGGTTATTTTTGTTCTGTTATAAATCCTCATTATGATACCATAAAAAATTCTTTAAGGATATAAACTACTGATTGATGCATTAAGGAATTCTTTGCAAAGATCTTCCCCTGCTTAGGTTTTCATGATTATTATATTTTTTAAAATTTAAACTTGGTAAAGTACTTTAACTGTTTTCACTCAACCTCTACCTGGATTTCTCTACATAATAGAAGCTTCTTTTACCATAATGTCAAACATCACGACAGACTACATTGAAATAATTTCCTGTTTGCCACAACATTTAGGTGACATTGACACATTTTCAAGACCTAAGTCTGGCAAATACTAGGTTTCCTAATTCCAAGAAAAGGCATGACCATAGCATGTCATGACTTAAACTAAGACCATTAAAGTGTTAAGTTTAATACTTTTCCCATGAACACAGTCTAACAGTTTAAACGTGTTAGTGGCTCACATCCACATGACTAGTGACACTCTTGCCTACAAACGTGCTCAGGAGTTACCTTCCTCCAACAAATGGCATCACTTCTAAACAGAAAGAAAAAAGAAAAAGAAGCCCAAATGGCAAGATGAGAAAAGCAACTAAGTAGAATGGGTACCATTTAAAAAGATGAGGAAAACGGGACTGTTTACTAAGACACTATGAATCCATACTTTTTTAAAACCTCCTCTTTTGAAACGAAACACTGAAAGCACAAAAAAAGATTTTATCTGATAGTACAACTTCGAGTTAATTTTTTTAACTGCAGAATGTAATTTAAAATACATAAAGTATTTTTACTGTCTTTGAAGATTCTTCAGCCTTCCCTCTTCCCCTTCATTCTTTTTTTCAAAAGAAACATCAACAAACTTGGAAAACACAACAAATTTGGAAAACAAAAAAGGATATGGCAAACTACTTATCATTAATACTCAATTATGATGAGCACCTTGAGAACAGTTATTTCAAAAAGTCACAAATTTCCAAGAGGACAAGAGGAATTAGACAAGGTCTACATCCTCAAGATGCTTATAATCTACTGAGGAATATCAGGTGTGTGTGTTAGTCACTCAGCTGTGTCTGTCTCTTTGTGACCCCATGGACTGTAGCCCACCAGCCTCCTCTGTCCATGGAATTCTCCAAGCAAGAATATTGGAGTGGGTTGCCATTTCCTTCTCCAGGAATATCGGACACCTTCATAAATAAGAAAAATGTTTTAAAAACCCTGCAGCAATATGGATGGGCCTAGAGATTGTCATACTGAGTGAGGTAAGTCAGACAGAGAAAGACAATACAAATGATATCACATATATGGAATCTTAAAAATGGTACAGATGAACTTATTCACAAAGCAGAAACAGAGTTGTAAATATAAAAAAAAAAAAAATCTTATGGTTATCATGGGTGAATGGGGGGATAAACTGGGAGACTAAGATTGACATAGACATACTTCTATATATAAAATAGATAACTATAATAGGAACCTATATTGTAGAACAGGGAACTCTACTCAGTACTCTATAATAACCTATATAGGAAAAGAATCTAAAAGAGTGGATATATTGTACATGTATAACTGATTCACTTTGCTGTTCAGCAGAAACTAACACAATATTGTAAATCACCTATACTCCATTAAAAAAATTCTTTAAAACTTTGAATGAATTATTAAAAAATCAGTATATACCATAATACTTTTAAAACATCAGGACTAAAAAAAAAAATACTTGATGATTCATTAAAAAGGATTTTTGGAAATAGAAAAAGAGAGAATAGACTATGAGCTGGGGTGACTCAGGAAGAATTCATGGAAGAAGACAGCTGAAGCTTGGTGTCGAAGAGTGAGCAAGTTAGTGGACTGATAATTCAATATTTTTTTCCAAACAAAATAATCTGCGAAAATATACAGGCTCCACTAAAAGTGTTGTCCCAACTAGAATACATCATTCTGAGTCTCCACAACAGCCAGCCTTTCATACTTGGACTTTTAACCTCTCCATTTCCTGAAATTCTCCCTTGCTGCCCATTCAATGATGACCATCATTGTTATCCTTTCTCCTTTGAAATCGCTAATAACCCTCAAGTCAGAAGATCCCACCCACCAAGAACTAGAGGATCCTGCAGAGTTAGGGTTGCCTGTTTATGACCTTATTTATGTCAAGTAGATTTTAATCATCAGAAACTTTCCTGACTCTCTGAGAGGATGCCCTTCAAGGATAAATTAAAATAAAAGTTATAAGGGGTCTCCAAAAAGATGTCTGTTACGATTTCTTCCAAGCTCTGCCCTGGAGATTTGGGGACAGGTATTTACATGTATACAGATTCCTAAAGCATGATCAAGCTCTTAACTCTTGGCCTTTCTCAACTTTCTTCGGAATTACTGCAACACGAAGACCATGTCTCCCCAACCCTAGAACACCCCTGGCCCAGTGCATTCCATATGCTTCTGCCAGGAAGATCTTTCTAGACTACAAAACACTACACAGAACCCCTTTGGATAAAAAACCTCCAGGGGATCGCGACTACTGATAGAGTGCAGTCCAGTTCTTTACTGGTGCTGCCCTGCCTTTTTCCCCCTCAAGGCACCCAGAGAGAATGCAAGAATATTTATAGAGCACATACAGATAGCCAGAGATGTCTTGCAACAAGAAATACAAGCATCCCCAGCAGCTTGAGGGCAAAGTAGTATCACTGCCCACCTGTAATTCATTCCTAGTCTAGCACAAGAAAATCTGGTTAGGTGATCTGCCCTCTTCAGCCATATCTCTCTTTTCTCCTCTACAGCAGGGAGTCTCAAACTGTACTGTGCATACAGGCCACCAGGGATCTTGTGAACATGAAAATTCTGATTCACTAAGTCCGAGATGAGACTTGAAGTTCAGGATTTCTAACAAGCTTCCAGGTGGGGACGGCTCTGCTGGTCCGAGGACTGCACTTTGAGTAAAGGAGATGATGGCAGTGGTTCTCAGGCTGTCCACGAAAATCACCTGTGAAGCTTAAAAAAGTCAGCTGCCTAGGTTACAACTCAGACCAACTGGAATCTTTAGGAGAGCTATTTTTTAAACTCCTTAATTTTATTATTTTTTATTTTATTTATTTATTTACTGGCTGCATCACACAGCATGTGGGACCTCAGTTTCCCAGTCAGGGATGGAACCCGTGTCCCCTGCACTGGAAGTGCTGAGTCTTAATTACTGGACCACCAGGGAAGCCCTTCCCCAGATGATTTCAATGTGCAGCCAAAGTTGCATTTTCTCCTTGAGCCAGACCATTCTCTCACTTCTTCTCTGCTCAGCTAAGTATCCCACCCTTCTCATAGCGCCTGGTGTTAGTCCTTGGGAAGCTTCTCCACCATGGATAACATCGGCTGCACCCCCTCAGACCCTCTAGACTGCCTATCCCGTCCTCGTCCTCTGCCCTGAATCAGCAGTGGCATGCGCAGGGCTCCAAACAGGTGCTGCTGATTACCTGTCTTCACACGCTAGACCTGGCAGGAACAAATGTTAGATGTACCTTGGTATGACTTTGAGATGCACTTTTGGGGAAATTCAGCAAACAACAAGAAGGGAGTTCTTTCATGTCTGAATTGAAAAACAGGGACTGTCTCAGTCAGGAAGGAATATTTTCAGGCCTTGACCGTGCTTGCCAGTTAACCTCAGGTTCCTCTCGGTTAAGGATAGCAGAGCTTCTATCCAGTCACTAAGATCTGCTCTCAAAAAAGGGTGAAAAGGAATAAAGAAGCTGGAGCCCAGGGTCATGACCTTTAGGGTAAGATGTGGAGAGGCTCAAATAACAAGCCATTCCCCCCACAGGGAAGCAAGAATTCTCTGGGAATGATGGTCATGGGAGCCCATTCAAATTTGGGAATGAATGCACTGGCTTCTCCAGTTTAACCGACTAATTCCCTAACTACTCCAATTTAGGATATAAAAGGCTCCTAGTGCCATAAATATACAGAAAAAGTAAGGAGTTGTCAATTCAGGTATTCTCAAAACCTGAGTTCACGAAACGCTTAGTTAATGAATAGACAATCTCATAATATCAGTCTCTGCCAGAAAAACATTTTCAATATGAAACTGGAAATTTTTTAAAACAAAAGGCGTGGACTTGGAGCAGTGGGAGCATGTCACAAAAGACAGACCAAGGGAAATCCATAATTCCAAACTGAGAAGAATTTGAAATGAGAGACAGAGGGTCACTGATGAAGATATTGATCTCTGAAGTAACAGGCCTGGGTTCAAATCCTGGCTCTGTCCACTTTGTGTCTGCAGGCAAATTCCTTTACCTTTGTAGGCCTCAGTTTTCTCTCCATGAAATGGGGATCCTAAGGGCAACTCATGCATCTGTTTTACATGATAATGGGGCTGTTTCTCCAACAATGCATACCATATATATAAGTATGGTATGCATTGTTTTATTTTAAATACTTTTTAATTTAAATACCGTATTTAAAAATGTTACATTTGTTTTTAATCTGCTCAGGTAGGCCTTTACCACACGAGCTATGTCAGAGTCTAGTATTGCAGTGATCTACACTTAGACCTTACCAAGCCACACTTACCAAGCCACCTGAACCTACATACATCCATGTTTCTGCACTTTGCATTTTACCTGGAATGAACCTCCCAACTTCCTGCCTTTGCCTCTGCCAAAATAATTAAAATAATGACTCCTATTATTATTTCGTCTCAAAGTCTCACTCCCATGGAATCTCCTCTCCTCTGGGTTCGTTCCCGTCACCTCCCCACTGGAGGCTGGCTCCTGTGCTCCTGGTTTGTTGTTCAGTCGCTAAGTCGTGTCGGGCTCTTTGCAACCCCATGAACTGCAGCACGCCAGGCCTCCCTGTCCTTCACTATCTCCTGGAGTTTGCTCAAACTCTTGTCTATTGAGTTGGTGATGCCATCCAACCATCTCATCCTCTGTCGCCCCCTTCTCTTCCTGCCCTTAATCTTTCCAAGCATCAGGGTCTTAAGTCCTATGTTCCTAGAACATCTCATAGGGACCTATATTGGAGTACATAGCATACTCTGAGTTGTGAGCACCTGTGATTCTTTCTCTCATTTGTGAATTTGCAGAGCCATGCTGTCCAAAGTGGTCACCACTAGCCTCATGTGCCACTATCAATATTCAAATTAATTAAACATAAATTAAAACTCCCAGTTCCTCAGTCTCATGAGCCACATACCAAGTGTTCGAGAGACACGTAGGGCTATGAATACCATACTGGGCCATCATCACAGAATATTCTCTTGAACAGCAATATTCAAGAGCTTCCCTGGTGGCTCAGTGGTAAAGAATCTGCCTGCAATGTAGGACACCGGGTTCACTCCCTGGATTGGGAAGATCCCCTGGAGGAGGAAATAGCAACCCACTCTAATATCTTGTCTAGAGAATTTCATGGACAGAGGAGCCTGACGGGCTACAGTCCACAGGGCAACAAAGAGTCAGACACAACTGAGCGACTAAACAACAGCAAATTCATCCTCTTGTGCAGGGATTATGCCTTGTTTATTCCTAGGGCCTCACACTTACTATAATGAGCTTGTAAATGCAAGACAATATCAAACACAGGCATGTCTATACGTACTCTTTCAGCTGAAAGAGAAAGGATTAATTATTCATTAATGTTTCAGCCTATAAGAGAAAATATAAATACTTAGCATCACCACAAGGCAGGCAATGAATAAAGGATGTCTAATCATGCTTTTGAACTGTGGTGTTGGCAAAGACTCTTGAGAGTCCCTTGGACTGCAAGGAGATCCAACCAACCTGAAGGAGATCAGCCCTGGGTGTTCTTTGGAAGGAATGATACTAAAGCTGAAACTCCAGTACTTTGGCCACCTCGTGCAAAGAGTTGACTCATTGGAAAAGACTCTGATGCTGGGAGGGATTGGGGGAAGGAGGTGAAGGGGACGACTGAGGATGAGATGGCTGGATGGCATCATGGACTCGATGGGTATGAGTCTGAGTGAACTCCGGGAGTTGGTGACAGGGAAGCCTGGTGTGCTGTGATTCATGGGGTCGCAAAGAGTTGGACACAACTGAGCGACTGAACTGAACCGAATCATGCTTCCCAGGTGGCGCTAGTGGTAAAGAACCTGCCTGCCAATGCAGGAGACATAAGAGATGTGGGTTCAATCCCTGGGTTGGGAAGATCCCCTGGAGAAGGAAATGGCAACCCATTCGAGTATTCTTGCCTTGAGAATTTCATGGACAGAGGAGCCTGGTGGGCTATAGTCCGTGGATCACAAAGAACTGGACACAACTGAGCAATTTTCAGGACAGGAATCATGTGAATGAAGTTGGGTAAGAAGTCGAATTCTTTGCCTTCTGTTATAAGTCATAGTTATTCAGCCAGACAACTATTAAAATTTTATTTTAAGGAAAGTCAGTACAATGGCTAGTGGTCAGTCCTGTTTGGTGGTTTGGTTGTATCTTGCCTGCCTCATCTGGCCAAGTCCATTTGCTGCTTTATCTCCGCCCCAGTGTTTATCCCTCTCACGTGAAAGCCTGTAAAGCACCTCTGAGATGTCTCCAACAGACTCAGACCAGGTCAACAGAAAGCATTTCCCCACAGGGCAGATCAGGCAGCAAGACCATTCCTCTGAATCCTGCTTTCTTCGCAATGATTTCCCCAGCCTCTCTCTGTCCCTCGACCACCCTAAACAGAAAGATGCTGAGATACCAGTTACTAAACTGCCCTGCTTAATGACACGATACCACCCAGTCCATGTTGGTCATCTTTTCCCTTGACCCTCCAAAAAGCATTCAACCAAGTCTAAATCCGACAAAAAGATCTGTATTTTGCTTGCTGAATGCCCCAAAGTACCCCCAAAGTGCTCTCTCCTTGCTGTCTCAAGTTAATAAATTTAACTGTGATTACAGTAGCTTTCCCGCAGTCTTACCCTGTGACCAGATTTCAGGACCCAGCCTATCATGGCATTCATTGTGCGACACATAATTCTCCAAGACAAAAGAAACAGAATATTTTTTGCTCATTGATTTGCTGATCAAGAGCCACATTTGTGGTCTTCCTTGGTGGCTCAGTGGTAAAGAATCTGCCTGTAATGCAGGAGACCCAGGTTCAATTCTTGGGTCAGGAAGATCCCCTGGAGAAGGAAATAGAAACCCACTCCAGTATTCTTGCCTGGGAAATCCTATAGACAGAGAAGCCTGGTAGGCTACAGTCCACGGGGTCACAAAGAACTGGACACAACTGAGCAACAGAGCATGCATGCACGCAAGGAAGCCAGACAGGACATATTCAAGTTCTATGCAATGTGAGATCCACTTTCAACTGGAATTACAAATAGGAAGTGACATTTCCCTCAGTGTTAGCTTAAAACACCCCATCTACTGCCATGCCACGCAAAGCACATTCACCTCACAGAGAAAATAAACAGGCGTCTCATCAAGAGACTGCTAAAAGAAGAGGCACAAAACGGTAGCACTGTAAATGGATAATGTGAATAACCAGCAAAAGCAAAGAATATTCACAGAAAGAACAGCCTTGTATAGAAACCAAGCATGTGGACGTGGTATTTGGGCCTGCCCTGGAACAAGTACATCAGTAAAACACAAGGACCTTTCTACTCTTCTGTGGCTTGGAATTAAAGTTCTCAAGCAAGGGGGCAGACCTCATCCCCACACACAAGCTGGTTATGGAAGACACAGAGAGCTCAACCCAGATCACGGCAAGGCTTGGTGCCTGGCTATCACCAGCTTCCCAGAGAGGAAGAAACGGAAAACCCATCAACACACTTACAGTTCACACCATACAATATTCAGAGTAAACTATATAGACCAGTGATACTTACTTCACAAGGGTGGCTTCTATTATCTCTCAAAAATCTTTCAGGCTTTCAGGATCATCGCATAGAGACACCTGCACACATGGGGTGTGGTTTCAGGGCTCCCAGAAATTCCACAGTCCACCCTCTCATGCCCCAAAGTAGTCTCTACTTCATTCATTCTCTTTCTTTAAGGTTTGAGGCCCCAGGGAAATGCATGAATTTAGCGCTAAAAGGGAAAGCCCAGGGCACTAGTTATTTCATCCACGTCACAGTTCACTCCAAGATTGGCTGATTCATAAGTTCAGCTTGTTGTTTAACACAAAGCCATCATGTTCATAGTATCTTCGGGAAACATGGTTCCTCTCCGCTTCTCTCCATTAGTAGTATAAAAGAATAAAAAAGAATAAAAATACAAGCTTTATCTGACCCTGCACACATTCACCCAACACACCCTGCATACCAGGTAGTACCCCAGGTCCTCAGGAACACGAAAGAGAAAAAGCACTTACTCATAATAGTGAAATCAACATGTGCTCAGCAGGGAAATGCCCCAGGTGTCCCTTATACGGGCTGACAGTGAGTCAGAGAAGGCTTCACCACAGAGGTAACACAGAGCTGAATGAAGTCAGGCTTTCCTCAGGCAACTGCGTCCGGAGGTCAGGGGCAGGGGACAGCATTCCAGGCCAGCCGAGGGGACAGTGCGTGCAAAGTCACTGAGATGTGAGAACGCCTGGGTTTCAGGAACAAAGGGGCAAGTTCTCAGTGCAGCTCGGGCACAGCCTGGGCAGGTGGGAGAGGAGATGAAACAGCCAGATTACACTGTGTAATCACCTGGCTGAAGAATATGACAGAATGTTGGCCTAGCAATCATTTTTAGTGAATGATATCTGTGGAATGATAAAGAAAACTCCTGCAGAGAATGACTCGCTTGCCTGGAAAAATATTAGGCAAGCAGTAGGACAAGTATTGCTCACTATGAAGTTAGGGATGGACATGTACACATTGCTATATTTAAAATGGATAACCAACAAGGACCTATTGTATAGCATAGGGAACTCTGCTCAATGTTATGTTGCAACCCAGATGGGAGGGAAGTCTGGGGGAGAACTGATACATGTACATATATGTCTTGAGTCCCTTCACTGTTCACCTGAAAATATCATAACATTGTGAATTGGCTATACTTCAGTACAAAATAAAAAGCTTTCTTAAAAATGGAAAAAATATTTTAAAAATAAATGAATTGTATCAATCAAAAAAAGAGAAGTCTCTTCACCTAAATAACAGCTGCTGCTGCTGCTGCTGCTAAGTGACTTCAGTCATGTCCGACTCTGTGCGACCCCATAGACGACAGCCCACCAGGCTCCCCTGTCCCTGGGATTCTCCAGGCAAGAACACTGGAGTGGGTTGTCATTTCCTTCTCCAATGCATGAAAGTGAAAAGTGAAAGTGAAGTTGCTCAGTCTGACTTAGCGACCCCATGGACTGCAGCCTACCAGGCTCCTCCATCCATGGGATTTTCCAGGCAAGAGTACCGGAGTGGGGTGCCATTGCCTTCTCCGTAAATAACAGCTACTAATAACATTTATACAGGTCTGCTACTCCTCGCACACTTTGAGCCTATAATAAAGGTTCACCATAAATTTGAGATGTCCTGTTTTAAATGAGCTGAGTTTGGGAGTTTGAAGGGGAAATAATATCTAAATGATGATTTAGAAAGTGAAATGGAGCCACCTGCCCAGTAGTTAGGGATTAGATAAGTATTTATATAAGATGTAATTTTTTAAGTAATAATATTCACATGAGATATCATATTGTGATATCAAGATAAAACAAACTTAGTGGTTTTAATACCAAAAGATGAATTATCCATTTCATACAAAATAAGAGCAACTTATCTGAAATATACCCATTTGAATCCAGAGTTCCAAAGACTAGTGAGGAGAGATAATAAAGCTTTCCTCAGCGATCAATGCAAAGAAATAGAGGAAAACTACAGAATAGGAAAGACTAGAGATTTCTTCAAGAAAATTAGAGATACCAAGGGAACATTTCATGCAAGGATGGGCACAATAAAGGACAGAAATGGTATGGACACAACAGAAGCAGAAAAGATTAAGAAGAGCTGGAAAGAACACACAGAAGAACTATACAAAAAAGATCTTCATGACACATGACACAGATAACCATGATGTGATCATCCACCTAGAGCCAGACGTCCTGGAATTTGAAGTCAAGTGGACCTCAGGAAGCATCACTAGGAATAAAGTTAGTGGAGGTGATGGAATTCCAGATGAGCTACTTCAAATCCTAAAAAATGATGCTATGAAAGTGCTGCACTCAATATGCCAGCATATTTGGAAAACTCAGCAGTGACCACAGGACTGGAAAAGGTCAATTTTCATTCCAATCCCAAAGAAGGGCAATGCCAAAGAATGTTCAAACTACTGCACAATTGCACTCATCTCACACACTAGCAAAGTAATGCTCAAAATTCTCCAAGCCAGGCTTCAACAGTACATGAATCGTGTGAACTTCCAGATGTTCAAGCTGGATTTAGAAAAGGCAGAGGAACCAGAGATCAAATTACCAACATCTGCCGGATCACTGAAAAAATGAGAGAGTTCCAGAAAAATGTCTACTTTTGCTTTACTGACTATACCAAAGCCTTTGACTGTGTGGATCACAACAAACTGGAAATTCTTCAAGAGATAGGAATACCACAGCTCCTGATCTGCCTCCTGAGAAATCTGTATCCAGGTCAAGAAGTAATAGTTAGAAATGGACAAGGAACAACAGACTGGTTCCAAATCAGGAAAGGAATATGTCAAGGCTGTATATTGTCACCCTGCTTATTTAACTTCTACGCAGAGTACATCATGAGAAATGCTGAACTGGATGAAGCCCAAGCTGGAATCAAGATTGCTGGGAGAAATATCAATAACCTCTGATATGCAGATGACACCACCCTGATGGCAGAAAGTGAAGAACTAAAGAGCCTCTTGATGAAAGTGAAAGAGGAGAGTGAAAGTGTTGGCTTAAAACTCAATATTCAGAAAATTATGATTACAACATCCATTCCCATCACTTCATGGCAAATAGATGGGAAACAATGGAAACAGTGACAGACTTTATTTGGGGGGGCTCCAAAATCACTGCATATGGTGACTGCAGCCATGAAATTAAAAGACACTTGCTCCTTGTAAGAAAAGCTATGACCAACCTAGACAGCATATTAAAAAGCAGAGACATTACTTTGCCAACAGAGTCTAGTCAAAGCTATGGTTTTTCCTGTAGTCATGCATGGATGTGAGAGTTGGACTATAAAGAAACTGAGTGCTGAAGAACTGATGCTTTTGAACTGTGGTGTTGGAGAAGACTCTTGAGAGTCCCTTGGATTGCAAGGAGATCCAACCAGTCCATTCTGAAGGAGATCAGCCCTGGGTGTTCTTTGGAAGGAATGATGCTAAAGCTGAAACTCCAATACTTTGGCCACCTCATGCAAAGAGTTGACTCATTGGAAAAGACTCTGATGCTGGGAGGGATTAGGGGCAGGAGGAGAAGGGAACAACAGAGGATGAGATGGTTGGACGGCATCACCCACTCGATGGATATGAGTCTGAACATGCTCCGGAAGTTGGTGAAGGACAGGGAAGCCTGGTGTGCTGCAGTCTATGGGGTCACAAAGAGTTGGACACAACTGAGCAACTAAACTGAACTACTGACTGATCTGAAAAATAAAGGCTGAAAACTTACTTTATCCTTGGAATATGGTACAACCACTAGATTTCATGGAAGCCTTCTCACTCTCTTTTTTGGCTACATCTGGAAGGTAATTAAAAAGATTCATTTGGCAGCTGAATGAAGAAGGAGGATAGGAAACCGGGTGTTCGTGCTATTATATTTTTTAACAGAAATACTCCAAGGCCAAAGCTCACTTTTATTGTTGTTGTTGTTTAGACACTAAGTCATGTCTGATTTTTTGCGACCCCATGGACTATAACCAGCCTGGCTTCTCTATCCATGGGATTTCCCAGGCAAGAATACTGGAGTGGGTTGCCTTTTCCTTCTCCAGGGAATCTTTCCAATCCAGGGATTGAACCTGAGTCTCCTGCTTGGAAGGTGGATTCTTTACCACTGAACCACCAGGGAAGCCTAAATTCCATTTTACCTTCTCCATACCCCAAAAGCCAAGTAGCAACACAGCATCTGTCACAACCACAAAGAGAAGGCAGGAGATCACTGCTGCTGCTGCTAAGTCGCTTCAGTCATGTCCGACTCTGTGCGACCCCATAGACGGCAGCCCACCAGGCTTTCCCTTCTCCTGGGATTCTCCAGGCAAGGACACTGGAGTGGGTTGCCATTTCCTTCTCCAACGCATGAAAGTGAAAAGTGAAAGTGAAGTTGCTCAATCCTGTCCGACTCTTAGCGACCCCACAGACTGCGGCCCACCAGGCTCCTCCATCCATGGGATTCTCCAGGCAAGAGTGCTCGAGTGGGGTGCCATTGCCTTCTCTGAGGAGGTCACTAGAAGCTGTTATAACCCGTCTTCCTCAGTCATCATAGCCAGTGAGCTATTGGTTATAAATAAGTAGTTTGGATGGAGCCCTTTCTTGCATTTGCCCCAAACACTCTGCATCTTCAACAGGGAAACCTTCTTTTTGCTGTCATAATTCTGGAAGCAATTACTAGCAACTCAGAATGGAACTTGTTGCTATGGTAATGGCATACCACCAGCAACTTCACCCATGGTCAAATATATATATATATACCATCTAATGAAAAATATGTATACCATCTAATGAATCTGCCTGCAGTGCAGGAGACCCCGCTTCGATTCCTGGGTTGGGAAGATCTGCTGAAGAAGGGATAGGCTACCAACTCCAGTATTCTTGGGCTTCGCGTGTGGCTCAGCTGGTAAAGAATCCATCTGCAATGTGTGAGACCTGGATTCAATCCCTGAGTTGGGAAAATCCCCTGGAGAAGGGAAAGGCTACCCACCCCAGTATTCTGGCTTGGAGAATTCCACAGTCTGTATAGTCCATGGGGTCGCAAAGCGTTGGATATGACTGATTGACTTTCACTTTCTAGTTTAATTACCTAGATAAAGCAGTAAAAAAAAAAAAAAACAGGTTACCACAGTAACTGTATTTTTCTCATTCAGATAAACAGACTGTTCCCCATCCTACACAAAATCAGGGGCAAGACTGAACACAAAGTAAACTGGAATCAACGGGCACAAAATTATTACTTAAGCCGGTGTCAGCAAAACGGTAGTTTACATTCCATACAAACAGGTATGTATATTGAGGATAAGACTAAAAAGCATATTTTACTGAAGCTCCCCTCTGGTGAATCTTCACCATCGTATACTCCAGGGAACCAGAAAGAAAGAGATGACTGTTAGCATTTCCTTACAGTAAGCCAGAGTCCCCTCCATGCATTGGGCAGCTCCATCTGTAATTTGCAATCTTCATCTTCCCATCCTCAGGCCTCGGAGAGTGAGCAAGAAAGAGAAAGAAAGGTGATGACCTTACAAAATTTATGCCACTTCTTTCAATCCCTCAGTCAGCAAGTCACCATAAACTGTCTGTACAGATAACAGGGTGACCGACATGCTCAGTGACAAGAGGAATCATCTAAAATCAGAGCAAGCTGCTCAAATCGGGGGCTGTCCTCGTATTTCTTGCCAGCCATGGCCTTGGAAATACAAGGAAGAAGACTGGGAAGAAAGGTTCCAACATCCAGTGCCCCCGCAAAGAAGAAGCATAACAGGAGATGTGGGAGAGCCTGCCTTGTGTTTCAAAAGTGCGTCTGTCTTCTGGTGTGTCTCAGACTTGCTCTACTCTGCTACCACATGGCCCCTCAACCTCCTCATTACACCAGTTTTAGGACACACACACTGTACGGGTATGTAGGTGTGTTTTAATGAAAAGGGATAGTTATCATGACTATCATTGCCGTTAAAGTAACTTTCCTCATTTCAAAATGGGAATAGTAATATCTACCTCACATGGGCTGCTATGAGGAATAATTTAAAGGCAATGACTTTACAAGCTGTAAAGCATTGCCTCAAATGTTATTTCCGAGTATAACAGTGCCTTGCAACAGATATCTATCATTTCCTTATTGGCAATGCATTTTATCAACCTCCCAAAGTATATATTACGAAGTTAAATAAAACATTTCTGTATCCCCTTGCTATCTTTCACTATTAAAAAAGAACTACATGAGGGACTTCCATGGTGGTCGAGTGGTTAAGAATATACCTTCCAATGGAAGGGGTGTGGTTTCAATTCCTGGTCAGGGAACTAAGATTCCACATGCCTCATGGCTAAAGAACCAGAACATAAACAACAGAAGCAATATTGTAACAGATTCAATAAAGACTTTAGAAATGGTCCACATCAAAAAAAACTTTTCTTTAAAGACAGGTAGAATGTCACCCAGAGAATGCCAGAAAAATAGAAGAGAGCTGTTTTCCTTAAATATAACTTTCCACATTTCTTTGGAGTTTGAAAAGTATAGGTTATATAAAAGGAGTATTTTTAGCTCAGCTCTCAAAATCTCCTAGATGTATGCTCTGAGACAAACTAGGAAAACAACAATATTTAATTAATATGAAATGTAGCCTTTTCATTGTTATTTACTATTGATAAGGAAGAAATAACCCTGTTGGAATTCTTCAAAGCTGAGCTCACCATCATTCATTAATATGCAGTGCAAACTGGTCAGCTCAGAGGAGTGGTACTTGGTCCAAAATCAGCAACCTGGTTGCAGCCCTGCGGGGTACAAACACATTCACTGCAATAATGAGGGACCCTAAAACTTTGCTCCACAGACAGACACACACCTGTTTTCCCCAAGTAGAATAAAATGTTTTTCTGCATAGACTTCTTGTTTATCTTGGGGAGGGGGGGGAGGAATCCTCAGTCTGTTTTCATCTGTGTGTGCATTTTAGTTGGTCAGTCATATCCGCCTCTTTGTGACCCCATGGACTGTAGCCCGCCAGGCTCCCTTGTCCATGGGATTCTCCATGCAAGAATGGGTAGACAGTCCCTTCTGCAGGGGATCTTCTCTACCTATGCATCAAACCCAGGTCTTCTGAATTGCAGGCAGATTCCTTACCATGTGAGTTTTCAGCTCACACCACCCAAAATGTCTTATGCACAACAAATAAACAAAAAACAAAACAACAACAAAGGCAATAATATTACACTGACTTTAAATAACTGAAAATAATTTTTAATTTATTATATGCAGCTAGGTTTAAATTGATTTTGATATTCTTTTTCTCTTACCACAGCAAGCCTGCTATAATCTTAGCAGGAGGACTCTTCCTCCTCTTCACTAGATTAGCACCTCTACTCAAATGAAAAGATGGTAACTTTAACTCTCATGCTTGGTTTAGAAATATATTCAAGGGTAGTGCGTCTCTTGTTAAAGGTAGGAGTGAGTCCAGAGATATTTGGCTGCCACAGGAAACAAATGTATTGGGTCTGTTTTTTAAATTAAAATTTATTTTTAGTAACATGTAAAAAAAAATAGATAACTTCAAAGAAGCACAGGTGACAGGGTTGAATCTGAATGTCTGATAATAATCACAGATTTTCAAGTCATGTATTAGGGAATATGTATTTCAAATAGCAATGAACACTGTACTCCATTTTTTTAAAAAATTATTTTATTATCTGGCTGCGCTGGATCTTAGTTGCGGCATGCGGCATCTAGTTCCCTGACCAGGGATTGTATCCAGGCCCTCTGTGTTGGGAGTACAGAGTCTTAGCCACTGGACACCAGGGAAGTCCTGTATTCCATCTTAATTAAAGAAAACTCCCTCTCCTTCCCCAGGAGTTACTTTTACTGAGTACCATTAGTGCAGTGGAGTGTGCAGCTCTTTAGAACAACGTGTGCAAGTTCTTGTTCTAAGTTCTGCTGTGGGGAAAAAAATAGCATCCATGACTAATTACACACTCTAGTCTACTTCTTAAGCAAACAAATAAAAAACTCAAACTCCAAAAACGTTTCATAAAATTAATCTTTTAGAGGGTACACTCATTTGGAAAGCCACAGCACTAACTGGACTTAACATCAGTTCAGTTCAGTTCAGTTGCTCAGCTGTGTCTAACTCTTTGAGTGACCCCATGGACTGCAGCACCCCAGACTTCCCAGTCCCTTTCTGTCTCCCAGAGTTTGTTCAAACTCATGTCCATCGAGTCAGTGATGCCATCCAACCATCTCATCCTCTGTGGTCCCCTTCTCCTCCCACCTTCAATCTTTCCCAGCATCAGGGTCTTTTCCAATGAATCAGTTCTTCGAATCAGGTGGCCAAAGTATTGGAGCTTCAGCTTCAGTATCAGTCCTTCCAATGAATATTCAGGACTGATTTCCTTTAGGATTGACTGGTTTGATCTCTTCAACACAGCTTACATTATACTTAACATAGCCTAGATTAAATTCTTTATCTTATGTAATGGAGAGACTACAGAACTACATGACTAGAATTAGATTTATAGGGCTTCCCTGGTAGCTCAGTGGTAAAGAATCCTCCTGCCAATGCAGGAGACACAGGTTCGATCCCTGGTCCAGAAAGATCCCCCATGCCACGGAGCAACTAAGCCCTTGCACCACAACTACTGAGCCTGTGCTCTGGAGCCTGGGAGCCGCAGATACTGAAGCCCACAGGCCCTACAGCCTGGGCTCTGCAACAAGAGGAGAAGCCACTGCAGTGAGAAGCCCACGCACCGCAACTAGAGAGTAGCAACCTCCACTTGCCACAACTGGAGAAGGCCTTTGCAGTAGCAAAGACCCAGCACGGCCATAAGTAAATAATTAAAATTCATAAACATTTTTTTTAAAGAATTATATTTATAGAATGCCACCTAAAAATTGGAATTGAGAATCGCTGGCCTAGGGTTATCACCCACCCTAGGTTCAATCTACTTCACAGGGTTATTTTGCTTCAGCCATGACTATAACCCTCAGAACTGTCTCTCCTAAACCACTTCATCTCTCCGGTGTGTGTGCTCAGTCACTCAGCTGTGTCGGACTCTTTGAGACCCCATGGATTGTAGCCCACCAGGCTCCTCTTCAGTGGAATTTTCCAGGGAAGAATACTGGAGTGGGTTGCCAGTTCCTACTCCAGTTCATCTCTCCTATTCAAGGCCCAATCTCTAAAAATTTATACAAAAGACAGTTGAAGGATTAAAAAGAGTGGCTAATGCGCTATCTGGTATCCAAGGACACTGATAATCCTCAAGTCCATGGCTGAAAATGCTAAGCTAGATTTGCCAAAACCTCTCTATAAAGACACTCATTTAAGAACCTAAGAATCTAGGTTCTGGGTTACACACTCCAACCATCTGACAATCAGGCCATTCATCTGACGTGACCTTGGGGCAAGTTACTCAATCTTTTTTAGAGCCTGTTTCCTCATCTGAAAAATGAGGCTAATAGTGCTACTGTACAGGATTCTTGTAAAGATGACACGAGATAGCCTAGGTAAAGAGCTTAGTACTATATTTAGTACATAATGGTACTTAGTAAATAATTCTGCTACTGTTCCGTCTTCACTTCTGCAGCCTCAGGTTTGAGTAGGTATTTATTGTTTGTCTTTTGCTTAAACTCTCATGACTTAGGTCTTGAAAGTCTCACTGTTTCATTTTACCACTAAAATCAATCTTAAATATGAAAGCTATTTCCCAAGATACCATTCCAGTTATATCACAAACTCCCCCTTCCTTTTCAAATCTTTTCATTCTACAGAAGAAGAAGAAACTCAAAACATCAGCACCTTTTCTTACCCCTGAGCTTTCATTATAGTCAAACAGATCTCCTAATGGACCCCATGGAAGATGATCCAAGCCCCTGGGTGGCCAATCATGACAGCCCATCCTCTAATCCAGTAACTCAAAGTGTGGTGCAGCAATTTGACTCAGTAGTTTTAGTCTGTTGGATCTAATTTTTTTTTAATGGAGGTTATATTTTGT
Source organism: Aepyceros melampus (assembly GCA_006408695.1). Lineage (NCBI taxonomy): Eukaryota > Metazoa > Chordata > Mammalia > Artiodactyla > Bovidae > Aepyceros > Aepyceros melampus. The sequence goes on from SJXQ01001978.1 coordinate 559,545, forward strand.
ATGTATTATATATATTTTTTTCATTTTTCTCATTATTTATGCTTGTCACATTTTACAAAATTATTAGTCTACTTGAATTGAAAAGAAAGAAACTCGTGCTTCACCACACACAGTTTGAGAAGCACTGCTTTAATGTACTGTCCTGTTTGATTAAATGCTATCTTCCAAGGTTCCTAGAGCAAACCTAGTCTCCTATTCCCAGTATGGAGGGTTCCAGGTAACCTGACCACTGGAGACAATACTAAGCTCTAAAGAATCCACTCTACCTGAACGACTCACTGGAAAAGACCCTGAAGCTGGGAAAGACTGAGGGCAGGAGAAGGGAGCAACAGAGGAAGAGATGGTTGGATGGCATCACCGATTCAACGGACACGAGTTTGAGCAAACTCCAGGAGACAGTGAAGGACAGGGAAGCCTGACATGTTGCAGTCAATGGGGTCTCAAAGAGTTGGACACAACTCAGCGACTGAACAACTACCTCAGGAACAAACACAGTCATCTATTATATACCCGTGTTAGTTGTTTTGCCCACTGGAATCTAGCTAGATGACAACTTACCATGGCAAGGAATTTAATATAGGATTAATCCACTCAGGATCCCTTCTAGACATTCACTAAGTTTTTTTCACTCTCTTAAGGAGATGATTCAGTTAGAAAAATATTTAAATAAGTGCTCCTACTGCATGAACCCTGAGGACAACATTATGAGAAAAGTCTAGCTGGTCTGTTTTTTTATCAGTAGTGTAGAGTCATCAACATTATCTCCTTATCTGTAAGGAGACTTTTACCAGTGCCTTCTATATGAATCATAAACCCCAGTCACCATATACAAAGCCAGTACAGGAAGCTTCTGTTGAAATTTTTCGATGATCAAGTACACAAAGAGGCCACCTATTTAAGTGGATGTCTAAGTTCCTTCTATATTGAGTCAGAAATTTAATTTAATAAGCATGTTCAAAGCATTATATGAGGAAGTGATGGTATACCAAGATTAAAAATACACAAAGCCCTGACTCAAGGAGCTTACAACTTCGTTGAGGGATAATATAAGTATGCAAATAACTGTCATACAAAGTGACACCTAGTAGGTGCTGTGTGAGATTTATAAAACTCTGCTTATATAGAAGTTCAAAGAAGATCATCTCACATCTTTTTAAACGGAGGTTATATTTTGTATGTCTTTTTAAATTTCATTTTTCTCATTAGTTATACTTGTCATATTTTACAAAATTATTAGTCTACTTGAAGGGAAAAGAAAGAAACTGGTGCTTCACCGCACACAGTTTGAGAAGCTGGGAGATTCTAGATAGGTTTTATGGTATATGGTACATTTGAAAGAAACTTAAGAGGATAGATAAGGCATCAACAGTTCATAGGATGAGATTGAGAATGAAGAAATGAGCATGAGATTAGTTTTACACACACACACACACACACATACACACACACAGAAACTCATTTGCTTACTGCCCATAAACACCCTCCTCAAAGTCTATGGAAATTGTATTAAAAACTAGTCTGTCATTTGTAAAAGCTGTAAACTGTTAAGGAAATCCATTCTCTCATCACTGGATTATACTGTATTTTATGGTTGTTAACTCAAAAAAGTGAATGTAATAAATCACATTTCCAATGTCAGGAAAAGGACAGTGGCTCAAAGAGGTGTTCAGTTTCCATTTACACTACTAGCAAGATTCTTTAGCTATAAGATATTAACAAGGATGCCTTTAAGTTAATCAGAGGTGCAGAAGCCCAGAAGAGAACTTGTATCACCTAGGAATTCTCAAGACACTTGAGGAGGGGGCTGAACTGAGGACCAGACCAAGTTGGGTATTAAAAGGAGCAGACTCTTCCGGCAGGCTGGAGAGCATGTGGACATGGAGATCACAATAAAGTAAACACACACATCTCTACCTGACACTTCATCTCAGCAGACCCCCAGGGTCTCCTTATCTGTTAGCTCCTGCCTGGCTCTAAGTCATGAGCATCCCAGTTACCAAGACCAGGAAATGGAATTTCTTAAGGATTAAAAAGGTATGTTCCAACACTTGTTTCTTTACTCTCCATTTCACTGGAGCCTAGAAATGATTCTCCATTTCCATTAAAGTTTTCTTGTGAAAAATATCCTTTTTTCTACATATCATAAATAGTCCTCTTATTTTCTATGTTTTAACCTATCAAACATCTGCCGATGAAGTTGGAAGAAGATGGACTTTGGAGAATCAGACAGATGTAAGTTTTCCTGGAGTACAGATCACACCTGAGACAGCAGTAGGAGATGAAGCCATGGATGAAGGATTGGAGAATCAATCTAGATGCAAAAATGCCTGGAGTATAGTTGGTTCTGTTATGGATTACTTATACTCGATTATTTACCCAGTGCTTGTTAGGCACATCATATGGATTCTCTCATTTAATCTTCACAACATCTTTAGACAAAAATACACTTACTAAACCCACTTTATATGAGAGGAAACTGAGAGAGAGAAAAACACACTTAACTGCTAACATTTATATGAATGCTAATATCTACATGAATGTTTACATGAACCTTTCTCCTTTTCTCTCAGGACTAAGGGCAATGAAAACTTCATTGACTGGGAGAGTAAGAAAGGCAGATTCCCAAGATGCCATTTCAGTGCCCAAAGCAAACACACAAAACAAGACCTTGATAAGCAAGGTGAAAAGACAGCCTTCAAAATGGGAGAAAATAATAGCAAATGAAGCAACTGACAAACAACTAATCTCAAAAATATACAAGCAACTCCTGCAGCTCAATTCCAGAAAAATAAACGACCCAATCAAAAAGAACTAAATAGACATTTCTCCAAAGAAGACATACAGATGGCTAACAAACACATGAAAAGATGCTCAGCATCACTCATTATCAGAGAAACGCAAATCAAAACCACAATGAGGTACCATCTCAACCAGTCAGAATGGCTGCGATCCAAAGTCTACAAGCAACAAATGCTGGAGAGGGTGTGGAGAAAAGGGAATCCTCTTACACTGTTGGTGGGAATGCACACTAGTACAGCCACTATGGAGAACAGTGTGGAGATTCCTTAAAAAACTGGAAATAGAACTGCCTATGACCCAGCAATCCCACTGCTGGGCATACACACCGAGGAAACCAGAATAGAAAGAGACACGTGTACCCCAATGTTCATCACAGCACTGTTTATAATAGCCAGGACATGGAAGCAACCTAGATGTCCATCAGTAGATGAATGGATAAGAAAGCTGTGGTACATATACACAACGGAGTGTTACTCAGCCATTAAAAAGAACACATTTGAATCAGTTCTAATGAGGTGGATGAAACTGGAGCCGATTACACAGAGTGAAGTAAGCCAGAAAGAAAAATACCAGTACAGTATACTAATACATATATATGGAATTTAGAACGATGGTAACGATAACCCTGTATGCGAGACAGCAAAAGAGACACATGTATAGAACAGTCTTTTCGACTCTGTGGGAGAGGGAGAGGGTGGGATGATTTGGGAGAATGGCATTGAAACATGTATAATATCATATAAGAAACGAATCACCAGTCTAGGTTCAATGTAGGGTATAGGATGCTTGGGGCTGGTGCACTGGAATGACTCAGAGAGATGGTATGGGGAGGGAGGTGGGAGAGGGGTTCAGGATGGGGAACATGTGTACACCCGTGGCGGATTCATATTGATATGTGGCAAAACCAATACAGTATTGTAAAGTAAAATAAAAAAAAAATAAATAAAAAATAAAATAAAATACAACACAGTAAAAAAAAAAAAAAAACAAGACCTTGAGACCTACAAATTCAGTGTAATCTCTATCAAAATTCCAACTGTTTTTTGGGGGTTTTTTTGGCAGAAATTAACATGCTGATTCTAAAATCCACATAGAAATTCAAGGGATCAAAATTTGCCAAAACAATTTTCCAAAAGAGCAAAGTTGGAAGACTACACTTCCAATTTCAAAACTGCAGCAAGCCAAAAGCTATAATCATCAAGACTGTGCCGTTGGCATAAAAATAGAAATACAAGTCAATGGAATACAACTGCGGATTCAGGAAAAAATCTTTCTTTATGGTCAGTTGATTTAAAAAAATATTTATTTGGCTGCACCAGGTCTTAGTTTCAGTACCTGGGATCTAGTTCCCTAACCAGAGATGGAACCCAGATCCCCTGCATTGGGAGAGCAGAGTCTTAGCCACTGAACCACCAGGGAAGCCCTCCATGGTAGCTGATTTTTTATAAGGATGCCTAGATAATTCAATCAGGACAGAAGAATCTTTTCAACAAATGGTGCTAAAACAGCTACATATCAACATACAAAGAATAACCACTGACTTTATACTATACATAAAAATTAACTCAAAATGGATCATAGACCTAAAATGTGAGAGCTGAAACTACAGAAATAAGGTGTAAATCTCTGAGACTTGGATTAGGCAACAGTTTCTTAGTCAGGACACCAAAAGCGCAAAGACAAAACAGGAAACAGACAAACTAGACATCATCAAATTAAAAACTCTTAGGCTTCAAAGGACACTACTAACAAAATGAATGCTACAGCATGAGTGAATCTTGAAATACCTAAAATAGGCAAATTTATAGTGATAGGAAGCAGATTAACGATAGGAAGTATATTAGCAGATTAGTGACTAGGACTGGGGGATTTGGGAGGAAATGGGCTAATTGCTAATGAGCATGGGTTTCCTTTTGGAAGTTGATAAAAATTTCTAAAATGGATTGTGGTGATGGCTGCACAACTCTGGATATGCTAAAAACCACTGGACTGTACATTTTGAATGAGTGAATTTTATGACATGTGAATTATATCTCAATAAAGTTATTAATAATAGGCCCACGAATCAACTAGAAGGTGAAGGCCTGATAGGCCCCCACACAAAGGGGAAGGAACTGGAGTGCTCCTTGCCCCTCATACTGAGTGTTCCTGGCCACTCAGGGTCTGAAAGGGGAACAGACAGAGAGAAAGTAGTAGTTGTCAATGAGGGAGCTAATTTTACAACTTGGACAACCTTTTAAAATTACCCTTTAGAGCATTGGCGGGTCTTCCCCAGTGGCTCAGCAGTAAAGAATCTGCCTGCCAATGCAGGAGATGCAAGACTCAGGTTCAAGCCCTGGGTTGGGAAGATCCCCTGGAGAAGGGAATGGCAACCCACTCCAGCATTCTTGCCTGGAGAATCCCCATGGACAGAGGAGCCTGGTGGGCTACAGGCATGTGGTCACAAAGAGTCGGACAAGAGTTAGCAACTAAACAATGACCACAAAGTGGGGGTGACAAGGTTTCAGGTGTCATGCCCTGGTTACAGGATAGAAGGCAACAAAGTGAAAGTTACTTTGTACACGTTGTTTCTCAGGAGCCAACTTGACCTTGGGCTTCCTGAGCCCCCACCATCTAACTCATTCACTGAGCACAGCATCCTAGACAGGTGGCTGCCTTCTATCTCTACAGACATAATTTATAGTTTCAACACAAACTAAAAATAAAAATGAATCACATGTTTACGTATCACCCAGAAAAGTCAGAATGGATGTGTACCAAAATTTTATAAGTGGTCCATTTATAGATAATCAATTTATAGGTTATTTATAATATATAATTATAAATTAATTTATAATTTATAGATAATTAAACTTTAAAAATATTTTTCTGATGTTTTAAACCAATTAACATCTATTGCCTATAGAGACAGGTATTGGATTTCCTTTCCTCTTAATATAAGGACTTCCCTGGTGGTGCAGTGGATAAGAATCCGCCTGTCAATGTAGGGGACACAGGTTCAATCCCTGGTCCAGGAAGATTCCACAAGCTGCGGGGCAACTAAGCTCATGTGCCACAACTATTGAGCCCTCTCACCAAGAACCTGTGCTCCACAAGAGAAACCACATCAGTGAGAAGCCCAGGCACTACAAGGAAAAGTAGCCTCTGCACACTGCAACTAGAGAAGGCCTGTGTGCAGCAACAAAGACCCAGCATACCAAAAATAAATAAGTAATTCAAAAACAATAGATAAAAAGGATATATGAGAATTTCACATAAATGACAGATTATACTTCCATTTCTATCAAAGCTAAAAGCACAGCAAAGGGTTTTTAAAGACATGAAATCATAAGGACCAAAGAGAACAGAAGCAAAAGAAACGCAACAAAAGATTTAAACTGGAAAGCAAATGGATCAGCAAATGACCACACAGAATTGAGAAAGCTGAATCCCATGTTAAGTTTTAGAAACAACCAGTTTACACAGTAAACCACATACCTCCCCCAAAGGTACTGCAAGGTTGGGTTCCAGGTATGAGGATAAAGGTGAGGCTAGAAACAAGAGGACTAACTGAAATTCTTCCTTTGTGGTTCAGCTGGTAAAGAATCTGCCTGCAATGCGGGAGACCTGGGTTCAATCCCTGGGTTGGGAAGATCCCCTGGAGAAGGGAAAGGCTACCCACTCCAGTATTCTGGCCTGGAGAATTCCATGGACAGTCCATGGGGTCACAAAGAGTCAGACACGATTGAATGACTTTCACTTCACTTCTTTTAAGAATCAGATAAGTTGCAGAGCCCTTCCCCAAGTCCAAGCAGGTAACTTTATCTCTTGCATCTGTAGAAAGCTGGACAACCACAGTTGTCCTGGGGGTAGTGAGGCAGGGGTGAGGGTGGGGATGGGGTGAGGGGAAAGCCATACCAGTCTGCAAACAGGGGGAATCAGATGAGCATTTTATATACTAATAACTGAGTCCACCCACTGCCAAACGGCTTTTCCAGCTCAGCTTCCAAACAAATGGTAACCCATTATTTACCATCAAGAGAGAAGGTCAGAAGATTTTTCTCTGGAGAAAAATCTAACCAGCCCAAGAGGAAAGTCTTAACATGCCAACACTAAGTACTCCTTAGTGAAATGGCCCACAGGTGGCAGGCCTCTCCATGAGATCAGAGCTTCTTATCAGCTTTATGGGGCATTGCTCTTAAGTAAGACCAGACAACTAGGTTCACCAGACAGATGAGGATATCTCAGACCCAAAAGATAGGGACCGAAACAAACAAATGAAAACCAATCTGGAGAAAAAAGAGTCTCGAGAGGGAGAAAAAGGTGTTTAAACATGTTTCATTAATATATTCTGAGACAGAAGAGAATACATGTCTAAATCAATAACAGATAAATATAAAAATATATTTTACCCCATGAGTTGAAAATGTATATCCATACAAAAAAACTGGACATACATGTTTCTGACAGCTTTATTCATAAGTGCCAAAACTGGAAACAATCAAGATGTTCTTCAAAGGCTGAACAGATAAACTGTGGTATATCCTTACAGTGGAATATCATTCACTGGTAAAAAAAAGAAACAAGTCATTAAGCTACAAGACACAGAGGAAATACAAACATATATTGTTAAGTGAAAGAAGACAGCTTAAAATGGCTACATATTTATATGATTCCAACTATATTAACATTCAGGAAAAGACAAAACTACAGAGACAGTGTAAAGATCAGTGGTCGCCAGGGGCTTGTGGGGAGGAAGAATGACTAGGTGGAGCACAGGAAACTTTTAGGGCAATGAAACTCTCCTGTATGGTACAGTAATGGTAGACACATGACATTAAACCTTTGTTAAAACCCACAGAGGTGTACAATACTAACAGTGAATCCTAATTAAACTATGAACTTTAGTTTGTAATAAAGTATTGGTGTTCATTCATGAATAACTTTTATTCATCAAACAAATATACTACACTAATGCAAGATATTAAGAATAGGGGAACTTATGGGGGAGGCAGAACTAGAGTGGGTATCCAGGAGCCCTCTATACTTTCTGCTCCATTTTTCTTTAAACCTAAAAATGCTCTAGAAAACAAAGTTTATAGTTGTGTGTGTGTGTGTGTGTGTGTTTGGCTGCCCTGCACAGCATATGGGATTCTAGTTCCCCAACCAGGGATCAAACCTGTGACCCCTGCATTGGAAGTGCAGAGTCTTACCAATGGACCACCAGGGAAGTCCCTAGAAAACAAAGTTTATAAACTAAATAAGGCAAAACAACAATAAAGTACCCTTTAAAACACCTGCTAAATTAGCAATGAAACTGGTACTCTTACGCTTCAAGGGGAACTATTATTGGAAGACTCCTCTGGGAAGTCATTATGAAAGTATAACTTTCAACTGAGCAATTTTACTCTTGGAAATCTACAGTAAGAAAAAAGCACAAAGTATGATGGGGAAAAATCCACAGTACCAAGTAAAAAAATGGATCTCACCTAAATTACCCAATAGGCAAATGGTTAAGTAAATTATGGTATATCATTAGATGATACCAGATGAAAGTGAAAGTGTTACTCAGTCATGTCCGACTCTTTGTGACCCCATGGACTGTAGCCCACCAGGCTTCTCTGTCCATGGGATTCTCCAGGCAAGAATACTGGGGTGGGTTGCCATTTCCTCCTCCAGGGGATGGATCTTCCCGACCCAGGTAGTGATTTTATTTTACAAAAATTATAATCATAACTATTTAGTAACATCATAGAAAATTTTTCATGAGAGAAATACTAATTTTAAAAGCAAGATACAAAATTATATATGCAATTATAATCATTAAAAAATTTCTGTAAAATGCTGTGTGAAGTTGGTGAGATTATAGATTCCCTTTTTCCTCTATTTTTCAAACTTTCTAAAATGTTACATTTGATTTAAACAAGGAAAGGGTTTGAAGTGATAAGGCAAATTGCATTGTGGGAATTACTTTAATGTAATATTGGATTTAGTAATATCTCAATGATACTTTCTTACCCTGTGGAAGACTTAAACCTTAAAGGTTTACATTTACAATAAGTTTTTGAGGGAAGAATTAGAGAAATATGGAGTTAGTTGTAGATAATTGACTTTATAGGACATGTGTTCATTGTACAGGAACTATTACTGTTACAAAGTGACTATCAGGATATTCTAATGTTCATTAATTTCAAATTTCCAAAAGTCTTGAATTAACTTAAAAAAAATCATTAGTCTTGGCACTAAGACAATTTGAATTTACAATATATAACTGATCAATTTCGTCTGAGGGTGACATACATATGTTTTTTTATGACTTCTGACTGCTATTCTATTCATTCAAATCTAGGCTCTGAAGATCATTAATTCCTCTACGTTATAACACAACATGACTGGTGTTCTCTCCCTTGCCTATTTTTATAGTTGGTGTTACAAATTACTCAAGGCTTAGTAATCTGACTTAAACATTCTCAGAACACTTGATACTAGAACATTTTAACTTAGAACATCTCACGCTGTGTTCTCAGTGCTGCCAAGAACCAAGAATTCAGGTACTAGCTGAAACTGTGCTAAGCGCTAAATGTAAAATCTTCAGTGGTTACTGCTAAACTTCACGTTTTGAGGAGAATGCTGCCGTAGGCTCTGCAACCTACACCCTACAAGCCAAAAAGATGCTGGTACTAAATAAGAAGTCAACTGTCATAGCTACTTAATGAGTTTCAACAGGCCTCATGAGTTTTTATTGTTTTAGCAACAGACCCTAGAAAAGGAGAATGTTTTCTGCACTTCATCATCCAGCCAATTTCCCATCCTCAGTTCATTTCAGAGGACAATCTATTGACTGAAAATCTATTGACTGAAAGTCGTGATTTCTGTCGGGAACACCTGAATCCCAAATAGGTTCCATCCTTTCTTGTTTTCCTTCATCTTCCTTACTTTCACTGTCTCACACGTTTATTGAGCAAACTCAGTGTACTGAATGCAGAGTTACAGAGCTAAAACAGGTTGTCCCTGCTCTTGAGAGGCTCAAGATGGAATTAGGCAGAGACCAGTCAAGGAGCATAATGGCACAGAGGTTCACATGGTGTGACAAGGGATAGGGTGGTGCCATGTGGAATGGCATAACGGGGGTAAAAGGGAGCTGAATCTTGCAAGATTCAGTTTGCAATGATCTTAGGACATCCAGGCATGTGGAACTCCTCGTAGGCACTCCTAGTAGGCACTCTGAGGCGTCTGAGAGAAAAGGTCCAGAGTAGGCGCAGAAATTTGTGAGTCAGTGGTATAGAGGTAATGAGATTGCCGAGGGAGAAGAAAGGCTGGCCCAAGGATAGAATTCTACTTAAGGTGGGGGATGAGTAGCAGCATGCAAAGCTCTTGAGGGAAAGGAAAGAAGAAAATCCGAGGAGAGGAGTACCAACAAAGTGAAGGCAGTTTTAAGAAAGAGGTCAACTGTGTCATAAACTCAGATGTGTCCAATGAGACAGGGATGGGAGGGGGCCACCTTGCGTGGAGACTTGGCCAGAGCACCCTCATGAGCTTCACGGGAGGTGAACCATATGACACTATGAGGAAGTGGTGGTAAGCCAGGAGCACGTGCTCAGAAACGTGGTTGTGAAGGGAAAAGATGTGTGGCCACGGTGGTGAGGCGTGCAAAGTCCAGGGAATCACCATCGTCTCTTCTTTCTTCATTTTTCTCTGCTTCCATCCTCCTCTTTGGCTTTATCTCATCTTTCTTTCTCTCTCTCTCTTTACTCTTTCCTTATTTCATTTTTTTTTTTATAGGAAGACCAGAGATGAAATAGGTTTAAGCTACAGGCAAGGAATTAGAGGCAAAGTCGAAAATAGAGCAGGAATGGACCTCCCTCGTGGTCCAGTGATTGGGAGTCTTCATGCCAATGCAGGGCACCCAGATTCAATCCCTGGTCTGTGAGGATTCCACTTGTCAGGGGCAGCTGAGCCTGTGCACCACAGCTACTGAGCCTGAGCACTAGAGCCCACATTCTGCAACAAGAGAAGCCACTGCAATGAGAGGCCCAGGCACCGCAAACAGAGAGTAGCCATCAATCACCACCACTAGAAAAAAAAGCCCATGCACAGCAACAAAGACCCAGCGCAGCCAAAAATAAATAATACATTAAAATGTGGAAAAAGAAAAGAAAGCAGGAAGAAGGTATTACAAATTAATTCCTCATCTTAGGAATCAGAAGAGGTTGGGATTCGGTATTTACTGCAGGAAGTCTTCTTTTTATTTCCCTTTGTGATGTAGAAGCAAGTTCATTTTCAGATAGCTAAGAAAAGAACAAGAATGGTAAAGTGAGAGAAGAAAGTTAGGTAGGGCAGCTGTGAGATGTACTTGGAGAGGAGCCAACTTGAGGTCATGCAGGAATTCAGAACAGAGTTCCTAGCCGAGGAAAGAGATCACGAATTGTAGTTATATCACCAATTGCTCTAGTTGTGTGAACTTCCCCAGAAAAAGTCAACATCCTGGATGCAAGAGGAGAGAAAAGTAGATGGTTGGAGGGTCAGGTATTGATAAAACCCAGAGAATGTGTCATAAAAGCACTGAAGATTCGAGGGTGTGTTTCCCATGGAAGAGATAGGGCTGCAGAGGAAGGTAAGGTTAAGAAAGACAGGTCAACAGGAGGACTGACTCAGCAGAAATAAGTCTATAAAAGAGGACAGATGCCTCCAGGCATTCAACCCAGGATGAGTTCATTATCAAACAGGATGGAGGTGAGGGAGAGAACTCAAGAGCCTGATTAGACCCACCTAAAGCCATTCCAAATGGAAGAGACTCTCTCTTGGCTTTCAAGACCAGCAGAAGGGGATATTCCTTCACATCAGAGGTCACGGAACCTTTTTTGTAAAGGACCAGATAGTAAAGAGTGCAGCCTTTGATGGCACAATTATTCAACTCTGCCACTGTAGCTTAAAAGCAGCCCCAGACAATATACACGTGGATGAGCACGGCTATACTCCAAGGAAACTTCATTTTCAAAAACAGATGGTGGACTGCATTCAGTCCAGGATCTTAACAAACTTAACCAGTTAAGTCCTGCCCTAGATTATTTTCTTTGGGGGGATTTGTTCCTTTTTATTGATTGTAAGAATGCTTTATACATGGAGTATTAACACTTTGTCTATTTACATACACTATCTTATTTATAGTTTTCATTTGGGATATTTGGGGGAAACGTAAAAGTTTTAAAAAATACATGTTCACGTAGTCAAATCTATCAATCGTTTCCCTTGTTTTTGACTTTATAATCAGGATTAGAATGGTCTTCCCTATACCAATGTTACGTTTTTTTTTTCCCCTATAACTTTTACATGTAGTATGTGTGTGTGAAGATTAGAACAGAGATTCTGGAGCCAGGATGCCTTGGTGATGGTTTCGTCCCTAAGTTGTATTCGACTCTTTGTGACTCCCTGGACTACAGCCCGTCAGGCTTCTCTGTCCATGAGATTTTCCAGGCAAGAATACTGGAGTAGGTTGCCATTTCCTCCTCCAGCACATCTTCCCAACCCAGGGATCAGACTCACGTCTCCTACACTGCAGGTGGGTTCTTTACCACTGAGCCATAGTGCCTGTAGTCCCATCATTATCTTCCCAAGCATCCATTGCTCTAACTGTAAAACTGCAGAGGGGGACTCGCTCCTAATTTATAGGGCTGTTTCAAAGATTGAATGAGTAAAATCTGTGCAATATAATGAAAAGTGCTTCAGTCAGGGCTTGACACATAGTACAAGCTAAATGTTAGCTATTGTTATTTTGGTATCTTTAATTCATATGAAATTTCTGATTTAAAAAGTGAATCTGAAGTCAAATTCTATTTTTCCCTCCACTTATCTAACTCCATCTAACTCCCAGATTTTCTCAATCTAACTTCCAAAATGTAACCAATATTTTCAGGGTTTTTCCTCTTTCACTCTTGTACAGGGTGGTATTCTTTTTAGTTTACAAATAAAAATTGTACTTCACTGAATGTATATCCTTGGTATTCATATTTTAGTCCTTGGCTAAAAGGTCAAGCTAAAGGATTTATTATATGTTGCCATCTAAACAACTAAGTTCTGAGACTTCCTTGCTGGTCCAGCTGTTAAGACTTTGCACTTCCAATGCAAGCGGTGCAAGTTTGATCCCTGGGCCGGGAAGATCACTTGGAGAAGGGAATGGCCACCCACTCAAGTATTCTTCCCTGGAGAATTCCATGGACAGAGGAGCCTGGTGGACTACAGTCCATGAGGTCGCAAAGAATTGGACACAAATGAGCAACTCAGCTTGCTTTCAGCAATCAAAAACTCCAAACAACAGCTAAGTTCTTTTTTCTCTTTTATTGAGTCACATGAGCTAATGTATTAAAGCAAGGGCCAATGAGGTCCATGAGGTCTGGGCATGTCTAACTCTGGGCCTGTCCCCCTCCAACCTGATAACCCTGGTCATTTTCAGGTCCTCCCAGCTATCAACCCCTAAGAACCTTCACGTATTCTCAAGTGCACTTTCCCAATTCTCCTCTAGCTTTGTCTCACTTTTTATTTTCATCTCAATACAGACAGTACCTCCTGAGAAACATTCTTAAATCTCCAATATAAATTATGTGCTCCCTGTTACTCTTTGCCTTTCTGGTGTTCATCCCAATTATAAATCATACAGTTAATCAATTACAGTCTAATATGTTTATCAATGTCTTGTTTGAGTAAGAACTGACTGAATATTGGTTGAGTTAATGAATAGACAATTTAAATAGTAAGTATTACAAATATTACTGGTGAAATAAAAACATCACCAACTTGCTCTCCACAGATGTGAAATTTAAGGTCACTCAAATGGAAATACGTTTAATCTATTTATGAAAAAATGTTAAGATCTTCTTTTTGGTCATGCATATAGCATGCGAGGTCTTCCCTGACCAGGGATTGAACTCATGCACCCTGCATTGGGAGCTCGGAGTCTTAACCACTGGACTACTAGGGAAGTCCAAAATTTTAAGATCTTTACCTCATAACATTTGTATGAGCATAAACGATCACTTGAATGAACTGCTGCTGCTGCTAAGTCGCTTCAGTCGTGTCCGACTCTGTGCGACCCCATAGATGGCAGCCCACCAGGCTCCCTCGTCCCTCGGATTCTCCAGGCAAGAACACTGGAGTGAGTTGCCATTTCCTTGAATGAACTGCTACAAATAATTAACATGTAGTCATAGCATCTAGTTGTATACAAATATATATATACAAAGAAAAAATACATATATAAAGAAAAAACATATCTTTATAAATATTCTATAAATCAACATTTTCATGAATTCAAAACTAGCCTTTTCTCCCTTTAGTCTGCTTTGAAGTTCTACTATTGTCAATACATCATTCATGCATTTATCCGTTTAATCATTCATCAATTACATGTTCACTGACTATCGTCTTGGCATTAAGCCCTGGTGACTGAAAGATGAACTGAACCTGGTCTGGTCCTCGGAGAATTTACAGTCAAGTGAGACACATGCTAACTGGTTATCATGGCCAAGGAGCAGCACACACAGAATTAAAAACAGCAGGCTGGCTGCTGTCTTGAGAAGTCAGGAAGGCTTTTCGGAAATGATATGCTTAGGACTTTGTGTGTTAGCTGCTCAGCCATGTCCAACTCTTTGCGACCCCATGGACTATAGCCCTCCACGCTCCTCTGTCCATAGAATTCTCCAGGCAAGAACACTGGAGTGGGTTGCCATTCCCTTCTCCAGGGGATCTTCTCAACCCAAGGATCGAAACCGGGTCTCCTGCATTGCAGGCAGATTCTTTACCATCTGAGCCACCTGAGACTTTATTTCTCCATATTTTAACTATCCATAAAGAGGAATGTTTGGTGAAAAGATCTTGAAGAAATATCAGAAGATAGTAAATCTCATTTATTTGTGAAACAAAAACTTTCACATTTGTAAAGAATGCCTTTTGTCAGCTGTCTTCCGTGACAACTAGATTTGAGTTGACTGCAGTGTAGCAGAAGCTGACTAGAGGCTCAGCAAACCCACCTCTCTCCCTGGACACGTGGGAGAACATTTCCTAGTTCTCACAGTAGAATGTGCCTTGACATGGTGGCCAAGACAGTTAAGTGTTGTGTGCTTTCCCTGTGCTCTTCTTCCTTCTAGAGCAATCTTGGCAGCTGGAATCAGAAGATGGCAGTTGAACAAGACGGAAGGAGACCAGATCCCTGAGCAAATGTGAAGACCTCACCACGATGGACTGAAGTGTCAGCAAGTAATTAATTAAGCTGCTGAAAATTTGAGGATATTTGTTAAAGCAGTCAGCTCTTTTGGATGAATCAGGACACTATGAGGGTAGTAGCAGTCACTCAGAACTGTAAAGAAGACGATGATGACAGCCACTCTTAGTCCCCTTTCTAACACCCACCTCCCTTCTTTGCAAGAGGACTCTGATTCTGTTCAGCATGCTAATAAACACAGCTCCAGCCAAAGGATTTTGACTGCTCTAACGTGCTAAGTCACTTGAGTCGTGTCCAACACCTTTGAGACTCCACAGACTGTAAGCTGCCAGGCTCTTCTGTCCATAGGATTCTCTAGGCAAGAATACTGGAAAGGGTTGCCATTTCTTCCTCCAGGGGATCTTCCTGACCCAGGGATTGAACCCGTGTCTCTTATGTCACCTGCACTGGCAGTGGGTTCTTTACCACTAGCACCAGCTGGTCTAAACTCATCTTGAAAACTCTATTCCCCACCTTTAGCCTTCCCAGCAGTGAGCCATGGCCATGCAGCCTGGTTCTAGCCAAGGTGACCTCAGGGGAGTGGGTTGCAGCAGTTTCTGGGGAAGGTTTTCCTCTCCTGATAAAAGGGGGCCTACATGGATGACATCACTCTCATCCCTTCTTCCTTCTCCTTCACTCACAAAGTGACCTACATTCTGAACTAAGATAATAAAATGTGTTCTGAACTAACAGAGCATGTTTGCCAATGCCATAAATCTGTGGGCTGATATGGGATAGTCATGGAAAGAAGAGTGCGTACCCCATCTAAAGGCATTCAAAGATAATGTTTCATTTAAACACTGACATGACAAAATGAAGGCCTCAATGGACCATGGCCACTCAGATCATGAAATCTGAAACATAAAGGGCTATTAATTTAACACTAACTCTTAATATTTTTGTCATCATTTACTGCTTCCCAGATGGCTCAGTGGTAAAGAATTTGCCTGCCTGCACAGGAGATATGGGTTTGATCCCTGGATCGGGAAGATCCCCTGGAGTAGGAAATGGCAACACACTCCAGTATTCTTGCCTGGAGAATCCCATAGTCAGAGGAACCTGGTGGGTACAGTCCATGGGATCACAAAGACTCGGAGATGACTTAGTGACTAAACAACAACAACTGAATATATTAAGAGCTTATCCTTCACACTTTGTTCATGTGCTTCTTTAAATGAGTATAAACACTGGCTAAAAGCTTATGTTTTGCAGTCAGACTACCCAGATTCAGATCCTGGCTCTGATATTTACCATGTGAACTTGAAAGTGTTAGTCACTAATTCGTGTCTGACTCTTTGAGACCCCATGGACTGTAGCCTGCCAAGCTCCTCTGTCCATGGGATTTCTCAGGCAAGAATACTGGAGTGGGTTGCCATGCCCTCCTCCAGGTGATCTTCCCAACCCAGGAATAGAACTCTGGTCATCTTCATTACAAATGGATTCTTTACTGCCTGAGTGACAGAGAAACCTTATGTGAACTTAAATGCTACTAAGCTTTGTCCATTTTTTTCATTATTAAAATGGAGATAATAATAACATGCTTCTAAGGATGATGATAAGGATTAAATGACACAGTCATTATCAGGTTCTGAGAAGAGTATTTGGCACATATGCTTAATAAATAAAAGCTTTTATCTTTACTCCCGATTTCATCTACACAGCTTCAAGCAGTGAAATAATCCATTTTCTGAGAGGGGAGATCTCTGCTTCTTCTGAGTGCAAGTGTGCTTTATGTTCAGGGCCTCCTGGTGAGTGAACTAAAGAATAATTAAGATTGTGTGACAGCCTTTGGACTGCCTGGGTTTTAAGCAGGGTTAAAATAACATCACAGCTAAGTTGTTTTAAGTCGAGGATTAGAGTCAACGACTAAGAGTCAAGGGCGGGCTGAGAGAGGACAGCGGTGGCTGCACCCTCTCATCCCTGTGAACTCTTCCGCCCTGGACGTGTGGACTCTGGAGCCTCACCCCGACAAGATGATAAAGAGACAAGAGCAAGTAATGGCCACAGATGATAATCCTCCTAGCGGCAGCAAGTCGGCTCTGCTCCCACCTCTCCATTCACCTCCCCCATGCTTCTCCAAAACGGATTATCCACCATTACAAGGACACAGCCCACCTCCACACGTTCCTGCCTTCACATCTCTGCAAGTGCTACTCCCTTCCCTAAAAAATCCACCAGCATGCAAGAGAGACTCCAGGTCATGAAATGATTGCAATACAGAGACACCTCCCAAAAATGTTTAACTTGTATGCCTTTGGACTGCAGGGAGATCAAACCAGTCAATTCCAAAAGAAATCAATCCTGAATATTCATTGGAAGGACTGATGCTGAAGCTGAAGCTTCAATACTCTGACCACCTGATGGGAAGAGCCGACTCATTAGAAAAGGCCCTGATGCTGGGAAAGATTGAAGGCAGGAGAAGGGGATGACAGAGGATGCGATGGTTAGATAGCATCACTAACTCAATGGCCATCAGTTTGAGCAAGCTCCGGGAGATGGTGAAGGACAGGAAAGCCTGGTGTGCTGCCGTTCATGGGGCTGCAAAGAGTCAGACACTGAGCGACTGAACAACAACAATATATGCTCTTACTGTTGTCACGGAATCAGAACAGGTTGGCTGGTAAAAATGTTTAGTAAGTAAGTAAAGTCACTCAGTCGTGTCCGACTCTTTGTGACCCCATGGACTGCAGCCCACCAGGCTTCTCAGTCCATGAGATTCTCCAAGCAAGGATACTGCAGTGGGTTGCCATTTCCTTCTCCAGGGGATCTTCCCAACCCAGGGATCGAACCCAGGTCTCCCGCATTGGAGGCAGACGCTTTAACCTCTGAGCCACCAGCAAAAATGTTTAATGCGTAATAATAGCCCAGGCTTCTTGGCAGATGAAAGATCTTAAACAAAATTCACATACAAACATGGCTTTCCTTCTGAAACTGGAGGAGGAAATGGCAACCCACTCCAGTATCCTTGCCTGGAGAATTCCATGGACAAAGGAGCCTGGTTGGCTACAGTCCATGGGGTCACAGACAGTCAGACATTACTGAGCGACTAACACACACACACACTTCCTTCTGAAAAATGGCAAGTGGAGTTTTATCTTTGTGTGCATTCATTCAAATATACATATTCAGTATATTTATTGTCACTATACACAGTGAATGTATCCAACAGGAAAAAAAATTTCAAAAAAAAAAAAAAAAACACCACCCCATCAGCCTGTCAAAACCCTATCACTTCTGAGTCTAGCATTAAGTCCTCCTTTTTCAAGATAGCATCTCTAGTTTCCCTCTCAAGTAGTCTCTCTGACTTTTCTGAATTCTTGCTGAACACTCAAATATTTTTTAATACCTACTATGAACTTGGAATTATTCCATGTGCTGAGGGGACATGGTCTTTGAGTCTCTTGCTTGGTAGGTGGATTCCTTACCACTGAGCCACCTGGGATGCCCCCTTACATTGCTGCTGCTGCTGCTGCTGCTGCTAAGTCACTTCAGTCATGTCCAGCTCCGTGCGACCCCACAGACGGCAGCCCACGAGGCTCTGCCGTCCCTGGGATTCTCCAGGCAAGAACACTGGAGTGGGTTGCCATTTCCTTCTCCAATGCTACTAGTAAACAATTCGGGGCTTCCCAGGTGGCTCAGTGGTAAGAATCTGCCTGCCAGTGCAGGAGATGCAGGAGACTCAGGTTCGATCCTGGTGGGGAAGATCCCCTGGAGGAGAAAATGGCAACCCACGCCAGTATTTTTGCCTGGGAAATCCCATGAACAGAGGAGCCTGGCGGGCTACAGTCCATGGGGTCACAAAGAGTTGGACACGACTGAAGGGACAGGACACACACACAGTAAACAATTCCTTCCCAGGTAAACTGAGTCTAGTACAAGTTTATCTCGCATTCTCAGGCAGGCAGATGTGGCATTCGGGGGCAGTTCTGGGTCTAAAGAGAGATTTAGGAACATTGCCATCCACAGTTCTAATTTTTTTCAAGAGCTTTATTTAATCCACTATGTCAAACATGTGCTTTTATCTGAATCTCCCTCATCATATCAACTTTAATCTAAAATCAACTTTATCACTTCGTTTCCCAAAACACTGACTTCTATCTTCCCTATTTCTGTTAATGGCACCATTTTTCTCCCAGGCAATGGGGCTTGAAGACATGGAGTCATCAGTTGCTCATTCCTTTCCCTTGACTCCAAAATTTAATCAGCAATCACAAATCTCATTGTATTTTTTAATTCTCTTTCTTTTTTATACCAACACTAATATTAAAGTCCATTTTACCCTGAGCCCATATTTATGCTATAGGTCATACTCACTTTTCTAACACAGCACATTGTGTCACACTGCTGTTCAGAAACTTTCACTGGGCTCTTGTCACTCCCTAAATGCAGACTGCCCTTCAGAGCCTTGAATTCGCCTGCTCCATAACATGGTCTCTATTCCCTGTCAACTTCTTATCCACCCCCACCCCTCTCATACTGCCTTACCCAGGGTCCCTGTAGTCACTTTCATTGCTCCTCAGGGCCTAACTACTCTGCTTACCTCCTCCTTGTCAATCCAAACTCAATTCTTCAAGGCTTAGGTACAGTTCCACCTTCACCAACCAGGCTTCTCCATCCTTCACCTAACTCATAGTACTGTCATCTACCTGGATCATTCAATAACTATTTGTATATACAGCTCTGTGATATCATTGATTGTGTCTTAAGGAATTTTTCACACTTACACCAATGGTGTGTATATTAGCTATCGCTTGTCTTTTAGTATACTAGATGAAATGTATGCGATTATTACATTATCCTTACACAGGTATGAGTATGCTTATACATCTTATTTTAAATTGAAATGTAATTGACCTACAATATTATTTTGATTCCAAGAGCAAAACATAGGAGGTTGAGACCCCTATACATTACAAATTGATCACCTTAAGTCTACTTACTATACAAAATTATTACAATATTATTGATATATTCCCCATGCTGTACATTTCATCTCTGTCCCTCATTTATCTTGTAATTGATAGTTTGTACCTCTTAATCTCCCTCACCTATTTTACTCATTTCCTCCTCTCTGGCAACCAGCTATTGTTCTCTGTATCTATGAGTCAGTTTCTGTCTTATTACATTTGTTCATTTCTTTCACTTTTTAGGTTCCACATGTAAGTGAAATCCTACAGTATTTGTCTTTCTCTGACTTATTTCACCTAGCATAATACCCTCTAGGTCCATCCATGTTGTCAGAGATGGCAAGACTTCATTCTTTTTATGGCTGGTAATATTCCATTATAGTGTCAGACTTTATTTGTTGGGGCTCCAAAATCACTGCAGATGGTGACTGCAGCCATCAAATTAAAAGACGCTTCTATTATAGTGTCAGACTTTATTTGTTGGGGCTCCAAAATCACTGCAGATGGTGACTGCAGCCATCAAATTAAAAGACGCTTACTCCTTGGAAGAAAAGTTATGACCAACCTAGATAGTATATTCAAAAGCAGAGACATTACTTTGCCGACTAAGGTCCGTCTAGTCAAGGCTATGGTTTTTCCTGTGGTCATGTATGGATGTGAGAGTTGGACTGTGAAGAAGGCTGAGCGCCGAAGAATTGATGCTTTTGAACTGTGGAGTTGGAGAAGACTCTTGAGAGTCCCTTGGACTGCAAGGAGATCCAGCCAGTCCATTCTGAAGGAGATCAACCTTGGGATTTCTTTGGAAGGAATGATGCTAAAGCTGAAGCTCCAGTACTTTGGCCACCTCATGCGAAGAGTTGACTCATTGGAAAAGACCCTGATGCTGGGAGGGATTAGGGGCAGGAGGAGAAGAGGAAGACAGAGGATGAGATGGCTGGATGGCATCACGGACTCAATGGACGTGAGTCTGAGTGAACTCCGGGAGTTGGTGATGAACAAGGAGGCCTGGCGTGCTGCGATTCATGGGGTCGCAAAGAGTCAGACACGACTGAGCGACTGAACTGAACTGAACTGAATATTCCATTGGGAAAATAGAAACAAAATATAGATACATCACAACTTCTTTATCTGTTCATCTATTGATGGATGCTTAGGTTGCATCCATATCTTGGCTATCATAAATAATGTTGCAGTGAACATAGGGGGTGCCTATATATTTTTTCAAGTTAGAGTTTTGGACTTCTTCAGAAGACTACCCAGAAGTGGAACTGCTAGATCATACGGCAGTTCTATTGTTAATTCTTTGATAAACCTCCATACTGTTTTCCATAGTGGCTGCACCAATTTACATTCCACCAACAGTACACAAAGGTTTCCTTTTCTGCGCTCCTTGCCAACACCTGCTATTTGTTGTCTTTTTGATAATAGCCATCCTGACTGGTGTGAGGTGATAATCTGATTGTGGTTGTGGTTAGTGATACTGAGCATGTTTTTTGGTGTCTGTTGGTCATCTATATGTTTTCTTTCAAAAAACGTCTGTTATACTTCTTTTTTGATTCACAGTACTCAGCACCTAGTCATCACTTAAATATATCATAGAATATGAGAAAGGGAGCCCTGGAGGTCATCTATTGCCAACGCCTACTCAGGATAAGAATCTCTTCAACACTCCTCAGAGCCGATCCTCCAGCCTTTCTTGAACACTGGAGTAACAGTTCTTAGCTACATCATAAGACAGTCTGTTCCATGCTGAAGAGCACAAGTCAACAGAAAGGTTTTCATGAAACTCTGAAATACAGCTGAGCAAAAGCACAACATACTCAACAGTACATTCAGTATGCTTCCCTATGTGCATGAATATGCCCAGAATATCTCAGGAAGGATATTCAAGGAGCTGGGGTTATCATTGGACAGAGAATTGGGGTAGCTGGGAGACAGAAGAAGACCTAATTTTCACTATTAGACTCTTTGGTATAATTAAAAATTAACAAGTAAAATATGATTTAAGTTCTTTCTTGTTGTATACTTAAAATCTTCCTCCATGAAACTTTCATCCTGATCCTATCTCTGATCTCTGGAGCTATCCACCATAACTCAGCTATGCTGATGGATGGATCGACATTTTAATGAACTGTTGCTAAGAATCACGTAAATCGGTACATTCAACTGAGGTTTATTAAAGGCTTCAAAAGTAGAATTCGCTCTTACATGAGTTAAAAACTGGCTCCAGCGAGCTTTATAAAAATTTATTTTATTGAAGTATAGTTGATTTACAGTTCAGTTCAGTCGCTCAGCTGTGTCCGAGTCTTTGCGACCCCATAGACTGCAGCACGCCAAGCCTCCCTGTCCATCACCAACTCCCAGAGTCTACCCAAACTCATGTCCATCGAGTCGGTGATGCCACCCAACATCTCATCCTCTGTGGTCCCCTTCTCCTCCTGCCTTCAATCTGTCCCAGAATCAGGGTCTTTTCAAATGATTCAGTTCTTTGCATCAGGTGGCCAAAGTATTGGAGTTTCAGCTTCAATATCAGTCCTTCCAATGAACACTCACGACTGATCTCCTTTAGGATGGACTGGTTGGATCTCCTTGCAGTCCAAGGGACTCTCAAGAGTCTTCTCCAACACCATAGTTCAAAAGCATCAATTCTTAGGCGCTCAGCTTTCTTTATAGTACAATTCTCACATCCATACATGACTACTGGAAAAACCATAGCTTTGACTAGACAGACCTTTGTTGGCAAAGTAATGTCTCTGCATTTTAATATGCTGTCTAGGTTGGTCATAACTTTCCTTCCAAGGAGTAAGCTTCTTTTAATTTCATGGCTACAGTCACCAACTGCAGTGATTTTGTAGCCCAAAAAATAGTCAGCTACTGTTTCCACTGTTTCCCCATCTATTTGCCATGAAGTTGATTGACAACATTGTGCTAATTTCTGTTGCACAACAAAGTGATTCAGTTATACATATATATACATTTCATATTCTTTTCCATTATAGTTTATTACAGGATATTGAATATAGTACCCCATTCAACATGCTTTATCGTGCTTGTGTGTATTAGTTGCTCAGTAGTGTCCCGCTCTTTGCAACCCCATGGACTGTAGCCCACCAGGGTCCTCGGTCCACAGAATTCTCCAGGCAAGAATACTGGAGAGGGTAGCCATTCCCTCCTCTAAGGGATCTTCTCTACCCAGGGATGAAACCCAGGTCTCCGGCAGTGCAGGCAGATTCTTCACCATCTGAGCCACTAGGGATTTATTTTTTGCAGAATTTCCAAAACAGTTGTCTTAATTGTCTTAAATTTTTTACATAGCCTTCTATTGTCACCCATATTACCATAAGAAACTTGTTGCCTAAGGCATTATGATGTTATCTTGTATATTATGTAAGCAATTTTGTGATGTTCTTGACACCTGCAGTGCCCTCTTATACCTGAAGGCCTAACACATGGTTAGTAGCTCTAAGGCTATATTAACAGCTTTCAGATTTATGCATAATCCCCAAATTTCAAAGTAACCTTGAGAAGATAGGCCGTTTCTAAATATTATGAAAAATTTATAGAATGAATAAAGATATTCTTTCAGTATTATGAATAAGCATTTATCTTAGAAATCAAACAACCTATGTTCTACTCCTGGCTCTTTAAGTAAATCTGAGCCCTCTATTTCATCTCCATCAGTATCACAGGTATGGTATTAGACTATTTTTAAGAGCCTTTCTCTATGGAGCTTTCTGTTTATGACATCTTTGCTGCAGAAGATACTCAGAAATTATAATACACACAGTTTGGATTTCTAGCTATCCACCTAACGAAAGCACCCCTGGGGGTATAGCAAGGCTTCCTTAAAGCGGGAATCACTACTGACTCTAGGCATTCCCCTTGTCAATTATCAGCAGCAAACTTGGATAGAGATCCTGCACAAGTCTGTATTTTCAGACATGACCAATTTCCCCATTTGAATTATAAGATATTGACACCCATGACAGCTGGCATCCTGAAACCCAGGTCATGAGGTTGCAGAGGTATAGTACAGATAGCGATGATGCCAACTAACACCAGCTACAGTGTGGACTATAATCAATAACTGGCTATGCATATCCCATTAATAAAATTCAGCTCAATTAAATAAGCACTTGTTGAGTGTCTACTAGGCCCAAGGCAATGTGACCCTGCTCCCATACTTTGCCACCCAGTACAAAGAGAAGAAATACAAAAGACCTCTGTGAGTGAAAGGGCTTCTTGAGATGACACTGTTCATCAAGCACATGCTTCCCTCTATCAATTCTATCACGCTGACTAGACTCTAATCTTGCATCTAGAAAGTTCTAGTTCTTATAATCTCAGAACCCAGAGTCATGAGGCAAAGGAAACACATACACACACACACAACTGAAGTCCAGACTAGTGATGTGATCCTTTTACAATGCACTCCCCTATCTGCACTTGGGACCCTGCAGATCTCATGTTGCCCTCCCACTGTATCTCAGTTTGGATGGAGAGCCATAATTTCCACATTCCAAGTTTCACCTGTTGGTAACCTCTCCCAGGGGGTTGGGGGAGAGAAAGGAAAGGGGGTGAGATCATGTTCACTTTCTCAGACACAGTAGTATTCTGGCATATATATATACTTATCTTAAATCTCTTTGGTCTTTTCTATTATTCCCAGAGGGCAGAAAGCAATAGTAGAAGCAAAAAAAAATTTCTGCAAATACCTTCCCTTATCACCCTTCATAATTGGAAGAGGTCATAAGGCAACGAAGCATGTGCTTCTTGAAGTTATTCCTGTATCAATAGATATTTACAGATTCCTCCATCCATGCTGGGATCTGAAGAATCCAAAAGCAGTGAAGACACTGTTCCTACCCTCTGGAGCCTTATAATTGAATGGGGAGCTGCTGCTGCTGTTGCTGCTAAGTTGCTTCAGTCGTGTCCGACTCTGTGCGACCCCAGAGACGGCAGCCCACCAGGCTCCCCCGTCCCTGGGATTCTCCAGGCAAGAACACTGGAGTGGGTTGCCATTTCCTTCTCCAGTGCATGAAAGTGAAAAGTGAAGTCGCTCAATCATGTCCAACTTTTTGCAGCCCCATGGACTGCAGCCTACCAGGCTCCTCCGTCCATGGGAGTTTGCAGGCAAGAGTACTGGAGTGGGGTGCCATCACCTTCTCTGAATGGGGAGGTGAGGTTTACCCAAATAACTGATTGAGAAGAGCCAAGTGCCAAATCATCTGATACTGACAATAAAGAAGGAATCAATGGCACAAACACTATAGGAAGATCCAACACAGCTTCTCCCCATAAGCAGAAATCTTCCATCATTCTTGTCAGGGCCACTGAGCTTCTCACTTAATGGTGGAACTCACATTTCATGAAAGCAGTCCATTTAATTTTTCAAAGCCTCTTACTGCTGAAACATTTTGTCCTACATTGAACCAAAATTCTCACCTATTTTTTAATTCTACACAGTAATGATTTTCAAAACTTTAGTTTAAGTGCCTTTAAAAGAAATAGTAGGCTAACAAGCCCAATAAATAAAGTAGTTGAATGTGGAACTCTTCTGTTGGGAGCTGCAGGGGCCCCCAGCATGTCCCCTAGGGCCCCCATCTCCTCCACGCAGGGTCCCCTGCAGCCCAAGGCATACCACAGAATGCCTGCTGCTCTGCAGAGCAAACCACTGTTTTAAAGGTAATTAGAGTAAATCTAATTTGAGCTGTGTTTGCCAGCTCTTGAAGACAGCTATCTTGTCTCTAAATCTTCTTGAATTAAACTTGCCCCCCTTTCAAACTGTCTATTCCTTTTATATTATTTTCCCCTATAACTTCCTCATCCTGCTCACTCTTCTAAAATGCAGAAACCGTATCTGAACATAGTTCATTAATGACTATGATCAGCTAAGGGTAGGGTCTCTCTCACACTCTGGACAGCAATAGATGCAGACGAGGGCTTAGTGGATGAAGAGGGACCTGATCTGGACCCTGAGAAATGTGGGATTTAGATAGATAAAGAGAAAAGAAGATAAAATTCCAAGCTGGGTGACCAGCATGAACAAAGACACAGAAATTAAAATGAGGGCCTTTAGACACACTTTGAACACTTCTCTTCCAGACCCTTTCAGTTCTTCATTTGGCCAGTTGCCCACACTCTTGCATTTCTCAGAAGAAAATTAAGCCAGATCTTACTCCATGAATTTAGATTTCTATTGTGTTGATATCTGAGTGCCATGATCTAATCCATACTAAAACTGGATCATTTCAATATTATATTTAGTGCCACAGGGAAAGAGTACTTGATGAAGATATTTAATAAGCCTATAAAAACAAACAGTCATCTTTTCAATGAGTCAATATCTGGATAAGAAGATTCATAAAGGCTATAACACTACTGGGGAACATCCTTGGGGATTCTCAAATCTAAAGCAAACCCAAAGAACATCTTGCCCCTAAGACATTATCTTGTTTATCACTTATCACACTATAGGTAATTCGTGCCCCAAATGGCTCTTGACTATGGAAAAAACAACAGCTTTTTCATATATAGGAGTGCTAATCCACCAAGGCAAAACATCCCATGAAAACAAATATTAAAAGATCAATTTGTGGGGCAAATATTTAATACATTCATCAGTCTACCGTCTCATGTTAATTTTCGGCACATCAGTGTTTCATATAATCTGATTTATTATTCAGGAAGAAAGATCTTAAAGAAAAGATTTCACTATGTAAATCTTTTTCCCATAAAAATGTATTTGTTAGTGATTATATGAATATTTGCTATTTTTTGTTACAGAAATGAAATTTTCACATACACACAGCACTTATAAGACTGAGGAAATTATCTTGTCCTAAATTTTAATGTGTGTTATGAATCTAAGAGTTTTAAGGCATTGAGAACAAAACTGATGTTACTACCATTCAGGGAAATTGATTCTCTTTCCCTTCATCTCGAAAGAAGATAATCTGAATTGCTCTAATCTGAAAAACAACAATAAGTGTAGCAAATACTTGACAATGAAGATAGAAAGCCTCTAAAAATCTGTTACCTTAGTAACGGCAAGAATGTGGAAGAATAAGAATACACTGTCAGGACATCATTTCAGATTCCACAGATTTGAGGCCTAAATACAGTCAGCTTTCATTAGCTTTTTGTTTTTCCCAGCAGGTCCTTGGACTTTGAAACAAAACCTGAATGACAGCTATGAGCAATTCCAGCCTGGCTCCTGATTAGCTATGCCAAACAAAACAACTCTCAGCAGTGTAAACTTCCAGGCATCCGCAGCCAAGCCTCTCTGGAGACGAGGAGTCCTCAGTGAGATCTGAAGGAGAGTCAGAGGTTGGGGGGTAAAGGGTGAACAGGATGGGGGAGGGGGAGAAAAGGATAAGACCTTCCCCTCTACCTCGAACTAGTTCCATGATCTAGCCTCTGATTAAAATGAAGTAGTAACTAGTCTTGGCAATATTCTCATTGTAGCTTTATAATTCCCCCTATTCTATGATTTAACCCATCAGTTCATTAAATCTAATATTCCCTTCCAATTAACACCCATAACATTCTCATATTCCAAACTACCCACGCTTTTAAACCAAACAAGCAATTCTGAGGCTGTATTGGCATCAAATAGAGCAAAGCAGTTGATTAAAGGGATTCTAAAGAGATTCTGAAGAGACCAGAGCAAAACATAAGAATAGACAGTGCCCCATATGGATGCAAACTAAGATTGTGTGCCATTTGTTGTTATTCACTTTCGCTGCAAGCGGACCTAAAATTAATTACAGCAAATGACAGTGCGCTGTGCTGTGTGGTCCCAGCTGCTCCATATTACATCCCAGCGGAACTAACTATTAAAAAGCTTTTTTCTTAGCATGGATTCTACCTAAAGAACATTCCTTTATCTACACAAAAGCATTACAGATTAGATCTCAAAGAAGATCAGATTTCCTTTTGGTCAGATGCTTGATTTTTAAAGTTATAACTGGTTTCAGAAAAAGTTGTCTGGAGAAAATTCTGTATTGGATTGCTAGATGGCAATTCAGCTGTTAAAGAGAGGAGTCAAACTAAAAGGTTGACTCCACTCTGCCAACAAGCCTCTTAACACTTCAGAAGTTAAAAGTGAGAATTTTTATATTTCTTGGTCACATAGCAAAATGGTAGCACTGACATTTCCTCTTGTCTTCTGGAAAAGTGACATTTAACCACACTCTGATCACTACTGTTTCTGAGATAACCTACAATAGCTGATGGTTGATTTACTTATAATGCTGGGCAACAAAGGACCCTGCTTGTAATCTGTAACCACCCTTTTTTTTTTAACAGTCTTGTGATGATTTTGTAGCATGTAAAGTAAGGAAAATAGCTCTAACACCCTAAGATGTAATTTGCAGATATATGGTAACAGATGCCTCAGAAAGCTTAACCGTTTACATGACCACATCATAAAAGCCCAGCCTGGATTTAGGACATTAAATTTAAATCATCAAAGGTTCAAGTGGAAAATTCAAGTTCAGACATACAGAAGAGAGAATATATAAAGATTCATCAAAAATTCAATCAGGGAGAGAGATTAATTTTGAAAACTAAGAACTAGGAAAATTTCCCTCTTTGAGATAGGTAGTATGAAACCAGAAAGCTACACTTCCCATTATTTTCTTTGACTTGTCTGCAATCCCACCAATTTATTAAACTTATAGAAAAGAATCTTAAGAATATTTTTGTAATAAATGAAGACAGTTAAGGCTGTCAAAACAACAGAAATCCCCTCAATATGAGTCTATGCTTGAAATCCCAAACCAAACCTGCTGATTCAGCACAAAATCATCAAACAGAGTTCTTATCAGTAAAAGGAACAATCCATTGTCTGGCTGAAACAAAGGGCAATGCACAGGAAATCAGCCAAATCTGGGCCAGATGGTCACAGATTCAAGTTTCATTCTCCCCATCCCCCACCCTGCTGGGCACTACAGAAATACATTCAGACAGCATTTTTGATTACCAAGTAACATCCCGGGGTGTAACGTATAAACCTCTTATAATGACTGTACCACCCCCCACCTCAATACCATCTAATTTACTGAAAGACAAGATCCTTATAAAAAGTTAAAAGAGGAAGTTACTGTATAGCAATTGTTGAAAGGAAAATACTTCTGAAAACCCAGTGCCTATATCTTAGGCATGGCATAGAGGTTTACTAGGTGGGATAATTTAAAATATTCACACTGATTTGTGCTCATCTATTTTTTTTTTCTTAAACCATGACACAAAATAGAAATGAACCCAGAGAAAACTGATTTATTATACTCATTTTCTCCAGGTTGGCCACTGGGCTATCATCACCTTATAGAGTCTTATGGTTTATAACCCAGGAACACTTTTTACCAATGACAAACTACCAACAAAAGGAATCACTGATTCTGATTATAAACCAATATATCTGACTTCATAACACAGAATCTGTAAGTTAGGATACTGCTGTGAATAAATATTTCGCACCCCTACTAGGTTTTAAATTCTGAAGATTAACTATTAATTAAAGGAAAATATGCAGAATTATGTCTTAAAATTTGCAAGCATCTATAGAAACCTACATATTAAAAGTGGCATAAATACAAATTCAAGCCCTCTCAAAATACTAAAAAAACACTCCTTTACATTTCCTAATTGTATAAAAGATATTTAGATTAAACAAAGGTCTTTTCTTTGAAGAGAAACCCATGACTATAGTGGTTTCTTGGAATGTAGTTACATTTATGTGACCTAAGTACATTTTATCAACCAATGAATAGTAATTCCTTCAGTAAACTTTATCATTCTTTTAACAAGGTTACTTTGGAAATGTCAGTGAGTGGTATGCTATAGTGCTTCTCTTTCAAAATTTACATATAGAAAGGTTAGGGTAGATCAAAGAGGTTTTTTTGTCTGTTCATTTTTTTCTTTTTACACATGATAATCACAGGCTAGTAATGTCTTCGAAAAATGACTTCAAAATATGCAATCAACAGCAACTCACACAAATGGCCTGCTCTATTGTAGGGAAGTAGAAAAAGTTAGCACAAATAATCTCCATTAAGAGCATTCACGGTAGCTGACACAAAGCCAAAAAATAGGTATAAAAATGAAGGCAAATAACAGAACTTTAAATCTTGACCTCCTGTCTTTATAACTAGAAACTTTTTCAAAAATTTGTTCTCAGAAATTGTTCCTGAAAGTTGAGTTAAAATTATAGTATCAGACTAAGTTTTCAGCAGATGTTAGAAATATAGTCTAAATATATGCAGAGCACCATATGTAGATTTGTGTGATGTGTGATACATATGTCAGTGTGCCTCTGCTAACTTCAATAGTTTTTAACATCTCAGATTTATTTGAAGTGTATTTCTACAACTTGTACTACAAAATAATGCTCAACATCATACTGAAAATTGTTGAATTATGGCTGTATGTGCTTTTAAAACATATAAATTAATTTTCCTTCAATAGGATTATAAATTAGAAAAACTGCTGAGAAAAATTAATAATCCATTAAGAAACTTTAAAATAAGCTAGTTGAGTATTGTCTATTTAACAAGTTTTATTTTCTTTAGTATAAAATGAGATTTATTTCACTATGCATGAAAAAAGAAGTAAATGACTATTCAATTAAAATTCTCTACCTTCTGAGCTCATCTTTAGAGTCTCTAAGATAAATTTACATTTAAATGAAACACACACAAAGACAGCTGGACTATCTATCATAACCATCCCACACACACGAGTGTTTTTAGAAATTTAAATCTCTAGTTCTAAGCAGAGAGAAAATTGTGACTTACAACTATTTTTAATCAGTCAGTTTTATTTCCATATCATTGCAATAGGATGTATATGCTAATGCTTTAACTTAATACAAGAGTTAAGGGGAAAGTATCTCTCAACAGTTCAAAACAGAATTCTACCATCAAAAGTCGACTCTGAACAGACTTCTCATGCACAGTAGTTTCTGGAAAGCTAGCTTCTAAATAAGATAAAAACAAAACCTGTATCAACAACAATAAATACAAATGTGTCAGAATTCAACAGACTAGTAGGCCCTTAATATAAAGGAGTAACAGAGTTTAAAGCCAAAATATTAATATGTAAGCAATAAGTTGTAGCTGTTCTTTAAGTCCTTTCTTTTTTTTTCCTTAACATATATCTTCATCTTGTGACCCATAAATCAGGTAGAAAATTTAACTCCATTCAATTTAAAAAAAATTATGTTGTCTTTTAAAAAGATAACATACTTATGATAAATATGGCACTGATTAGTCTTATTACTTTTTTATTACTGTACTTAATAAGAAACATGGGCTTCCATGGTGGTTTAGTGGTAAAGAATCCGCCTGCAAATGCAGGAGACATGGGTTCAATCCCTGGGTTGGGAAGATCTTCTGGTGAAGGAAATGGTAACTGACTCCAATATTCTTGCCTGGAAAATCCCATGGACGGAGCAGCCTGACAGGCTATATATAGTCCATGCAGTTGCAAAGAGTCAGACACGATCTGGTGACTAAATAACAACAATAAGAAACATATATCAAGGGTCACATTTGAGTGTGCATAGCTTTCACTGATGAAAAATTGGCAAGAAAGCAAATTTCTGAGTGAAATTTATAAGAAAATATATTTTTAAGAAAATGCTCTTTGATCCCATACTTTAAACACTTATCATTTCTCAATATAATCTATATGCATTATAGTAAAATAGTAGTTTATTACACAAATGAGTGTAAGTTTGTTTTAAACATCGACTGAAGGTCAAAATAAGCTTTCACTCATTTTCTCTCTAAATGGTAATTTCTCACACCTTATATTTACTACATAATGAACCTGTAAAAAGGAACTCATTTACTAAAATTAATATTTGTTCTACCAAAAAAAAAAAAGGATACGAATTGAATACTTAATGTCCATGAAGTTTTACTAACAAATTTAAGGCTCATACCAGGATTTCCTTAACATCACTAGCACTGTTTCAAATTTTACATTCAATACTTCATGAACAAAGTGTAAAATGTCTTCTAGTTTAATACATGGACACTAAATTTCCACTAGATATCAGTTCAACTGAATTGTTCTTATAATTTTGGTATTTGGCAACAGAATAAATAACATGCTTTCGTATTATGTTATATAAACCTTTTACTATATGAGTAATGATTCGAGAAACATGATTTAAATAAAATTAGATCTGAATCTACAAAGCCACAAGCCACAAAACTGTCTTAAGCAGATTGTAGGCTTCCCCAAGGTCAGGAATAATTCTTTATTTTCCTCTCTTTCTCTCTCTCTAAGGCACCATTCTAATTATAGGTACTTGGTGAAGACTTATTAGCTTGACTTTTATTGTTAATTTCCTGCCCAATGGAGATTTCTGTTAATCCCGCTGGGTATTAACTTCTTGCTCAGTAGGAAAACTGAAGAGAAAAATTGTTTTTAAGGAAATGACAAACATATTTGATGCAGCTATTACTTTTTATCCAAAAGAAAACTGAGAAGCAGTGTGATATTACAATTGCTGCTGCCAGTTATTACTTCAAAGCCTTAGGAAAATAAGTACAGGTCAAACACAAACTTTACGGTGGAATTATGGTGTCTGTTTGCAATACGTGAACTTTAGCTTCCAAGGGTAAACAGCTGTCTCGTAATCTCCCATGTAGAGGTATCTAAAGTGCGTGCATGCCAGGTCCCTTCAGTCGTATCTGACTCTGACCCTATGGCCTGTAGCCTACCAAGCTCCTCTGCCCATGGGATTCTCCAGGCAAGAATACTGGAGTGGGACGCCATACCCTCCTCCAGGGGATCTCCCCAACCCAGAGATCGAACCCATGTCTCTTTATGTCTCCTGAACTGGCAGGCAGGTTCTTTACCACTAGCGCCACCTGGGAAGTCCTCGTATCTAAGTAAGTCCATGCTATTTTGATTTTGAAAGCCTTATCAATTTAAAATCAAATGAGCAAAATGAATTGTAATGTTTAAACGGTAGGAAAGATTTGTCCCATTTTTCAAAACACTTTTTCCAGACTTCCAATTCCATGGATCTCTTTCACTATGCAGCCTTATCCTGGAAACAGATGGCTTTTAATTATTTCTTATTAAGTAGGATATTTATTGACAAATTTAAAGTTCATGTTACCTAAATTACATAAGTTTGTAAACAAGTAAATATGATGATAAACTCTCATCCTTCATGCATGATAGATCATTATTTTGTAAAACTCAAAAAGAAGAGAAAATCAAGGGCATCTCCTTTCATTTCTGCCACAGTATTGTTTCCGTCTTACTTTTCCTTATTACTATCTTTTATGCAGAAGATAATGCTACTGGTGTAGCTTCTGTAGTGCCTGGGCTCATCGTGCTATTTCCAGTAGAAGTGATAAGCTGATGCTGTTCCATCTACCCTCCCTCTCCCAGCTCCCTTGAAGTCAGTGGCTTAGATCTGAAAGAAGCTTGACCCAGGTGAAGGACAGATTCCACAGCCATAGAAGAAAGCTCACAGGTCCCTACAGAGGTCATGCATTTATTCGTTGACAAATATTTATTGAGGAGAACTAAGTGCTTGTTCTAGGTGCAGAGATAGAGTAGTGAACAAAAAGACAAAGCACTTCCAGTCACGGAGATTTCAAGTTTGGTGAGTAAATCCAAGCCTGACCTCCATTATGCTCCTCAGCAACCAAGATCCAGCCTTGGTACAGTCTATTTCTCAAAAGTTAGGTACTGAATGGTCGCTTGATGGCCTGAAAGAGTTAATATGCCCTTGAGCACCTATGTATGCCATCTTCAGTAAGAGCAGCAATGTTTTCCGTAAGATGCACCTTCTGATATCCAGATCTTACCTTCTAGTTGAGTCACAAGACAGGCACCCAAGAATGTGACATCGAAGAAAGAACAAAGATTCTGAATTAGCCAACCCTAGATCTGACTTTTCTATTTACTACCTACAGGAGCTTACAAAATTTACTTCAACCTTTCAGAGCCTTAGTTTTCTTAGATATGAAAAGAAAGACAATGATGCATACTTTACAAGGCTGTTGTGAAGATTAGAAAGAATATGAGTGCAATGCCTGATGAAGTGTACATTAACTTTTATTAATTTACTAGGTTACATTATTAATTCCTGCTATAAATTAAATTATTAAATAGGAGGAAAGGACTAGTCAGAAAAGTATATATGGATCATGAAGACTTTTCTGGTTGTTTTTTATTAATGGTTATGTTTTGTGCCTATGCGTGTTGTTTTTATGCTCAGTCACTTCAGTCATGTCTGACTCTTTGTGACCCCTCTTTGAGCCCACCAGGCTCCTCTGTCCTTGGGATTCTCCAGGCAAGAATATTGAAGTGGGTTGCTACGCCCTCCTCCAGGGGATCTTCTCTGATCCAGAGATTGAACCTGCCTCTCCTGCACTGGCAGGTGGGTTCTTTACCCACCAAGCCACCTGGGAAGCCCTATGCATATTCTCTGATGTATACACATACTTTCTCTCTGATAGTCCAGACACATAACTATGGGATTCATTTCACTGTTCTGCCACATTTCCTGTTCTGGAGGTAGAGTTGAGATAAGGCATACCACTGACTCAAGACTCTTTATGATGGCAAAAAACCTCAAACACTTGGAATATCTGAAATACCATAACTCAGACACTATACTTCCAGACTCCAAAAGAGTTTAGCTTTAGAAATACCTGCCAATATCCAACAGCTTCTGCACATCTTTTGACCAAAATACTATGAAAATATTTCCCCTAATATTAGATTGCTCCATTTATATGAGCAAGGGGCAGAAAGGTGATTTTTAACATAGTCTAACTTTTCCAGAAAAGGGAAAACTTGGTAATATTAGTTGTGAGGCAAAGCCTTTAATACTAATTGCTATTCTGGCACTAGTAGTAAAGAACCCACCTGCCAATGAAGGAGACGTAGGTTCCATCCTAGGGTTGGAAAGATCCCCTGGAGGAAGGCATGGCAACTCACTCCAGTATTCTTGCCTGGAGAATCCCATGGACAGAGGAGCCTGG
Source organism: Aepyceros melampus (assembly GCA_006408695.1). Taxonomy (NCBI): domain Eukaryota; kingdom Metazoa; phylum Chordata; class Mammalia; order Artiodactyla; family Bovidae; genus Aepyceros; species Aepyceros melampus. The sequence goes on from SJXQ01001978.1 coordinate 594,506, forward strand.
CAGGCTACAGTCCACAGGGTCACAGAATCAGATAAGACTGAATCGACTTAGCACGCACGCACTTTAGATACTTTTACAAGGGAGATTACGAGATAGCTGTTTACCCTTGGGAAACTAAAGTTCACATATTGCAAATAGACGCCATAATTCCACCGTAAGGTTTGTGTTTGACCTGTACTTATTAAGGCTTTGAAGTAATAATTGGCAGCAGCAACTGTAATATCACACTGCTTCTCAGCTTTTGCTTGGCTTCCCTTGGTGGCGCTAGGGTAAAGAATCTGCCTGCCAAGCAGGAGACGTGCGTTTGATCCCTGAGTCAGGAAGATCCCCTGGAGGAGGAAAGGAAAACCCACTCCAGTATTCTTGCCTGGAGAATCCCATGGACAGAGGAGCCTGGCGGGCTACAGTCCAGACAAGAGTCGGACATGACTGAAGCAACTTAGCACACACACACACACACACATGATGAAGTCTGAGAGGCATGTCATTCAGCAAATCTGATGAGGAAAAAGAACTGAGATGTCTTGAGGGACGATTTTGTATTAGGCATCCTGCTTGGTGCATTGATCCATTATCTCAGAAAGGTGACTGTTTTGGAATCCAACAAATAAATAAACCCTATAAATAAATCAACTGTCTGAACATCAAAAATATATCAGGAGTCTCCAGTGGAAACAGTTATTTGTTCAATAAAGATTTCACTTCTTGAAAAATAGGGTAATTTTGTATTATAAGGTGGCTTTCCCTGATAGTTCAGTTGGTAAAGAATGTGCCTGCAATGCAGGAGACCCCGGTTCGTTTCCTGGGTCAGGAAAATCTGCTGGAGAAGAGAGAGGCTACCCACTCCAGTATTCTTGGGCTTCCCTTGTGGCTCAGCTGGTAAAGAATCCACCTGCAATGCAGAAGACGTGGGTTCAATCCCCAGTTTGGGAAGATTCCCTGGAGCAGGGAAAGGCTACCCACTCCAGTATTCTGACCTGGAGAATTCCATGGACTGAATAGGACATGACATCTCAAAGAGTTGGACACGAGTGATCGACTTTCACTTTCACTTTGTATCATAAGGTAATGAGCCCACCAGAGAATGCTGTTGTTTGTTTTCATGCCAACCCATAGAATGATACAATCTGTGAAATTATGCACAAAAGAATGCAAGAGAAGCATTCCTTACATTTAGTCTTTACATTAAATGAGATGCTGCTGTTCGTGACTCCCATTACTACTAATATGACTATTACTAACATTAATTATTAGTCTAACTTGATCCTTCACTGGGCTGCAACTTGTAAAGATATGTCTAATATCTCTAATATACCAAGACCTTAACTTCCTGCTCCAACAATTTTCATGTGATTATTAAATCATTAAAATAGAGGAGAATAGTTACTGGATTCTCTAGATAGGAAGTAAACCCTGATTCATGTGGGGAGTTCAGTCGCAACAAGAAGTTTCTCTATCAGCTATCGCTCCAAAGGTTTGATTAGTTTATGTTCCACAAGAGAACCAAGAGATCAGAGCATATTTAAAATGGCCATTTTAAAAAAATGCTGCAAACCCAAACTTTTATAGGGAATATCATCATATAATATTTGTTAGAAATCTAAGCAGAAAGTTTTCAGGTTTATTTCTAACAACTGAAATTGAGGAAAAATATTGTGGAAATACTTTTATCATCATCTATCTTCTTTCCCCAAACCACAGACAGTTTTATGACTTTTCAAAGAATTGCCAACTAAATACAGACTGTATATGTCAAGTCTGTAGAATGTAATTAATCAGTCAATACTTTGTACTTACTATGTACCCAACCAACATTGTATTAGACATTTTGAAAAATGCCATAGTATCTCTTCTCAAGGGGCTTACATTCTAACATTCAGGAAAAAAAAAATCTTTCTGAAATAGAGATAATAAATATCTATAATGAAAACCTAAAACTTTGATACATAAACTACAAAAGTTATGTATAAAAAGTTTATAAAAGTTTAGAGCAGCAGAAAATTAATAAAAACTCCAATATTTAGGATACTTCCATAAAGGAAATAAACTAAACTAGACCTAATAGTGATCTAGTTTCTTCAACTTTTGGAGGCATAAAAGTGGCCTGGGGCTAAACACTCAGAGCTTGGTATCTACATTTAGACAGCAACTTCAAATATCCAATAAGTAGTTAATATCCAAAATATACAAAGAACTCATACAACTCGATTTTTTTAAAAAACAACCCAATTAAGAAATGACCAGAGGACCTGAATAGAAGTTTTTCCACAGAAGACCTACAGATAGCCAGCAGTCACAGGAAAGGTGCTCAACATCACTAATTACAGGGAAATGCAAACAAAAGCCACAATGAGATATTCCTCACACTGTCAGAATAGCTACCATTAAAAAAGACCACAAAAAACAAGGGTGGGTGAGGATGTGGAGAAAAGAGAACCTTTGTATAATGCTGGTGGGAATATAAATTGGTGAGGCCACTATGTAAAACAGTACAGAGATCCCTAAAAAAACTAAAAATAGAACTACCATAGAGTCCAGCAATTCTACTTCTGGGTATCTTTCTGAAGGAAACAAAAGCACTCTCAAAAAGATTCATGCACCTCTATGCTCGCTGCAGTAGTACTTGCATCATCCAAGGTAAGAAGCAACCTAAGTGTCTGTCAATAGAAGAATGGATAAAGAAGACATGGGAGATATATAGAGATATAAATATAATGAATATTATTTGGGCATTAAAAAAGCACGAAACTTTGCCTTTTGCAAATATGGATGGACAAACAGAACTATGCTAACCAAAATAAGTCAAACAGAAAAAGACAAATACTGTATGATTTCACTTATATTTGAAATATAAAAAATAAAACAAATGAACAAACAAACAGTCATCCTTACAGAGAACAAACAGGAGGGTACCAGGGGAGAGTGGGGGGAAGAGAGAAATAAGCGAGGGAGATAAAGAGGTACAAACTTTCAACTGCAAAATAAATGAACCACAGATAGGAAATGTACAGTGCGGGAAATAAAGCTGATAATTATGTCCTTTCTTTGTATAGTGATTGATGGTAACAAAACACTGAGGTGATCATTTTGAAATGTATAGAAATATCGAATCACTATGTTCCATTTACAGGAACTAACAGTTTGGTCAATTATACTACAAAAACAAACCAACAAACAAACTCACAGGAAAAGAAACAAATTTATGGTTACCAAAGATGGGGAATGAGAGGATCAAGAATTGGATGAAGGCAGTCAAAAGGCACAAACTCGTAGTTATAAGATAAATAAGTACTAAGGACATGATGTACAGCATAATAAATATAATTAACACTTCTGTATGTTACAAAAGTTGTTAAGACAATAAACCCTAAGAATTCTGACCACAAGGAAAATAATTTTTCTTTAATTTTGTATCTGTATGAGATGATAGCTGTTCACTAAACTTTTTCAGTAATCATATCATGAGGTCAAATCAGTCAAATAAGTTAAATCACTATGATGTACACCTTAAACTATACAGTGCTGTATGCGCAATAAAGTTGGGGAAAAAATACATATCTCTAGTTGATTCTGAGATAAGTGGCCTATAGTTTGGCAAACACTGTTTAAATATGATTTGCAAGACTCTTTAGAGTAGTGTTGTCCGAAAAGAACTTTCTAAAGTGGTGGAAATCGTCTGTAACTGTGATGTTCAGTACAATAGACACTAGCTACATGTGGCCATTCCAGGGCCTTGAATGCAATTAGTATGCCTGAAGAACTGAATTTTTAATTTAACTGTAATTAATTTTAATTTAAATAGCCACAGCCAGCACTAGGGAATAGGAAGAGATTTCGAAGGGAAAAGTGAGCCAAGCCACAGGTAGGAACGCATATGAGAAAGGCAGGAAAGACAACTGATTGGCATGTCTAAAATAGAGGTTTTATATTTGATTATCATGAGGTCAGGTTATAAAAAGCCTTGAAGGGAACTAAGGAAATTGGATTTCATGACACATGCTGCTAGTTGTATAACTGAATCATTTCCTGATCTTTTTCCATATCAAAACTCGTGGGTTATTCACGCTTATCTCAGACAGGAGACTTTTCCCTAAGCTCTGGAGTGAATCTTCATTATTCTACACAAGTCGTGGGATTTCTGTTTTCCTCATCAGTAACTAGCTGACACATGTCATTCAGTTGCTAAGTCATGTCTGATGCTTTGCGACCCCATGGACTGCAGCACGCCAGGCTTCCCTGTCCTTCACTATCTCCCAGAGTTTGCTCAAATTCATGTCCATTGAATCGGTGAGGCCATCCAACCATCTCATCCTCTGTCGCCTCCTTCTCCTCTTGCCCTCAATCTTTCCCAGAATGGGGGTCTTTGGAGAATGGGATTCAATGAGAATCCCATGAACAGTATGAAAAGCTTACACATGAGTATGTGATAAATTCTAACCAATGGGATTTGGGACATCTATGTATGTGGGTAAACTCTTTAGAAAGTATTTAACTTGAAGAAACAGAATCTTTTCCTGACTCCAGTCAGAGCCTTGCAAGGCCTGAATGTGCTGCTGACACCTGGGTACAATGAAAGAACAAGGTAGAAAACAAACAGCAGACAACTAAGGGTAGCAGAAAATGACAGAAAGAACCCGAGTCCTCGACAGTATCATCGAGCGCCAAGAAGTGCTCCCCGCACCCTCTCCCGATATATTTTGGAGATGTAAGGAATTAATTAGTTTAACTTCTTAAGTTTTTTGTTCTCTTCCACGCACTAGACAGAATACTAATATTTCGGGGAAATGCTAAGGAAGGCATCTGATCCAGGTTGAAACTGATATGAAACAAAGTTCAAGGCTTAGAAATGATAGGCATGAAAAACAGGTCAGAAGAGAGGACCAGAGTCAAGCAGACTAGTGTTAAAGTCCTGAAAGTCAAAGCTGCGAAAAGATCTTGGAAATATTAGTGAAAAATTATCATTTGTGAAATCGTTCATGCATATAGGTAAGTACTTGAGGTAAGGCTGGAAAAGCAGTTCATTTTATAAGGGTAATAAGACTGTAAGTGATATGTGTCTTTGCTGATTTTTTATACTGTTCTCATTATTATTTCTACTTAAAATCTCCATGACAATATAATTTGTTTAAATGCTGTATATTGAATACTTTTTTGAAAATGGAAACATTCTTGAAATGTGACTTCTCTATATTAGCTGCAGCTAAAGGCATGAAAAGATTCTGAGGAACAGGGCAATAAACCAGAAAGGACGAAGGAGTAGCCAGGTGACCTTGGGAAGTCAAGTAAAACCCTGTTTTCCTCTTAGGATTGATCTGTGGCTCTAAAATCCACAATTTCTGTTTTCAAATTGAAGAAAACTTTTCGGAAAAAAAAGAAAGTCCTACAAGTGATCTCAAACTCCAGTTTTCTGGGCTCTATTCTCATCTCTTGTGCTGGGTTGTTGTTGCTGTTTGTTGCTGAATTGTGTCTGACTCTTTGTGACTCCATGGACTAAGGCCCACCTGGCTCCTCTGTCCATGGGATTTCCTAGGCAAGAATACTGGAGGGGGTTGCCATTTCCTTTTCCAGGGCCTTGTGCTATGAGTTGAGTCTAAAAAGGAATAAAAGTCAATCTCTCCTCAAATTCTCTGAGCAAATGAGAAAAACCTTGGAAAATAATTATGCTTTATAACTTTAGTATAACTTGAGAAAAAAGAAAAAAGTTTCTGCATAGATTTTCAGTGAATAAAGAAACTGATTTTGGAAATTTTAATGTGAATTAAAGATCTATATTAATATCAGGAGGTATCAAGTGAAGCTTACTATTATTTTTAACTTGCATTTCCAAATAACTGATAAAGTTAAGCATTTTTCATATTTTTGACCATTTGAAATTGTGCTTCTGTGAATGACCTAATCACAGCATTTTTAAACTGTTTTAAAATTATGCTTTAGAAAATATTTTTATTATCATTTTGTGAAGACTTTCTTATATATCAGATGGTAATTTTCTGTCTGCATATGCAATGATTTTTTTTCAATCTAACATTTGTCTATGGTATTTGTTTACAGTTCTTTTTTTGCTTTACAAAAAAAATTTTTTTTTTACAAAAATGTTTTAAAATTATATAATCAGATATGCCTGTCATTTAGTATTACAATTCTGGCTTCTTGTTTGGTGTAAATAGATATCCTCTGGTGAAGTTAATGGTTGTTTATCTGTGGAATATGTATATCACAGAATAGTATGCAGTCATTGAAACGAATAAACAAGAGCTATACCATTTGACTTATAGGTATGTCTTGTGCTTCATTAAGTATTAAGAAAAAAGAAATTATATGTATAATTATGATTATATATATATATATAATACAACATTATATATAAGATATTGAAGATATACAATATATATACATGTTTCCATGATCATGGAAAAAGTTAAACAAAATAAAGAGCAGACTGGCCACACTGTGGAAGTGAAAAGGGAGGTTAAAGAGGAAATTTAGCCTCCCTGAACCCAGATGACTCAGTGGTAAAGAATCTGCCTGCCAAATTTAGGAGACACAGGTTTGATCCCTGAGTCAGGAAGATCCCTTGGAAAAGGAAATGGCAACCCACTGCAGTACTCTTGCCTGGGAAACCCCATGGACAGAGGAGCCTGGCAACCTACAGTTCATTGGGTTGTTCAGACACAAATAAGTGACTATGCACACACAACAACGAATTTCTTAAAAGATGTGACTAGTTTCCTTAAAAAACATATGACCCTATCATGTAAAATTATTTACATGGTGAATATATAAAAATATGCATGGAAATGTGTAGAGAATGGTGACCAAAACATTAATGGTGTTTAAGAGAGTCAGATTTCAAGAAGAAAGGAAAAGGAATGAAAAAATAAACAAGAGGCAGAGAGAAAGAAAGAGAATGGAAAAAGAGAAAATATGATTTTAAACAATCAAATAAATTGAAATTCACCCTTTCCAAAAAAAAAAAAAAAACTGGATGAGGGGGAGGACAGAACCCTCAAGTGAAAAGGTTCCTCACTCTCTGATGTGGGTAACAATTATAATAATAATCTTACCATCTCCAATATTCCAACAGAGGTATACACATAAACTTACTATGCTGCTGCTGCTAAGTCGCTTTAGTCACTTACTAAAAGTAGTATCAATTTAATCAGTTTTAAAATGCAGGAAGTAAATGAGACACTGTATCAATTACATTTTCTCATTATGACCTCCACAGGCTGAGGTGAGAATTTTAGACACACCTCCTTTCTAGAAGCTAAACTTGCAAAATGATAAACGTGAGGAGTGGTTCTCAGACTTGTGTGTCCATAAAAACCACCGAGAAGATCGTTAAAACAGCACATTCCAGGGTCCCAGCCTAGAAACTCTAATTCCTCAGGGACAAGTAATCCTCATTTAACAAGGACCTCAGGCGAATAAGGCAGGTGTCGACAGATCACACTGAAAAACAGTGAATTTAAGGATGTCTGATCTCATTACAAACTGATTAACCAAAGAGTCCGAGGAGTGGGGGTACACTAGGGAGAACAAAGAATTCTGAAGCCAGAAGATCTCGATGGCCACTCTGATCTGATCCCCCGCACTCCCTCACTTGCCTCTGCTCCTCCTGCCGTGGCTTCCCAGTTACCCCTCCGAGGATCTAAGCCCTGCCAAGAATGCTCTGCCTCCAAATTTCCAAGAGTTCCGTCCCTCCCAGCCTTCAGGTCCTCACTTAGATGTCACTTCTCAGTCACACCCTGGAGAGAATCTCAACTCCCATCTCACTTTCTAAGTCCTCTTTCTGCTTCAGTTTTCCTCCCCAGAGCTTCTCACTACTAAAAGACAACATATTTTACTGACTTATTTCTTTTGCTTATTGTTTGATTCCCATTAGGACAGGGATGTTTGTTAGTTTTCTTCATTGCCGCCTCTGAAGCACCTCAAACGGAGCCTGGATAGAGTTCAAGGAGATCGCACTTGGCCAAAATAAAACAAATAAAGCTCGAGAGATCAGTGATAGGAGGTAGATACCGGCAGGAAGTAGAGAGCTTGTTATTACACAGATCCCCGGGCCCTTCAAGAGATTCTGATTCAAGATGTTTGGAATGGAGTCTGAGCCTCTGAATTTCTAACAGGAACCCTAGTGATACTGATGCAGCTTGCAGATTGTCAAGTGTCTCTGCTTGCTCTTTTGTGAAAGTCAACCAAGTCTAACATGAGAAGAGCTACAGGCTAAAAAGGCAGAGCTTTGTCATAACAACAATCATTTGCTGGAGGAGAAAATTTGTTCCCCTAATCTCTACATGGGCTTCCCTGGTGGCTCAGATGGTAAAGAATCTGCCTGCAATGCAGGAGACTGGTTCGATCCTTGGGTTGGGAAGATCCCCTGGAGAGGGAATGGCAACCCACTCCAGTATTCTTGCCTGGAGAATTCCACGGACAGAGGAGCTTGGCGGGCTATAGTCCATGGGGTTACAATGAGTAGGACACAAATGAGCGACTAACACTTACTTTATTTCTGTGTACCTATCCACCCAAATAAATAAAATGATTCTGCAACAGGGATATTGTCACTAACAATGTATCATGGATATTTGTGTGTGTGTGTGCCCAGTTGCTCAGTCACGTCTGATTCTTTAAGACCCCATGGTCTGTAGCCCGCCAGGTTCCTCTGTCCATGAAATTTTCCAGGCAAGAATACTGGAGTGGGTTGCCATTTCCTACTCCAGGGCATCTTCCCAACTCAGGGAATGAACCCACGTGTCCTACATTGGCACGTGGATTCTTCATCACTGAGCCACCTGGGAAGCTCATGGATGTTTAATACAACACGGTTTTCAGTAAAATATGATGTTCATTTGTTTCTAATTTTTTACTCTCATAAATAATGTTTAAGATGATGTTTTTACCACACTCATTTGTCTAATTATTTTCTTTCTAACAAATTCCTAGAAAGAAAGTTTCTGACTCAGAGGTTCGACCAGTGCTATCCAGAAGAACTTTCTCTGATGAAGAAAAAGTTTCACATCATCACAGTCCAATATTGTAGCCACCCACCACATGCAACTAATGAGCACTTGAAATGTGACTAGTGCAAATGAGAAACCAAATCTTTAGTTTTATATAATGTTAATTAATTTAAATTTAAATAGCCACACATAGTGATGGACTGCCACGTTGAACAGTACAGGTACAGACATTTAAAATCTTGACACATGCCAAACTGCTCTCCAGAAAAGTTGTAATTGTCATTTTATAGTGTATAACAGAAACCATTTCTTTATCCCATTGCCAATGCTAGATATTATTGATCACTAAATCCTTATAACTTGAAAGTCGGAATATGTCTGTATGATTTTCATATACATTTCTTTATTAATAATGTTGAACAGAGTGCTTTCTTCTGTCATCGTAATAATCCAAATACAAATATTTTCACCCATTTTGGGGGCTTGTTTTCTTGTTTTTTGTTTTTGTTTTTTTGCCACACTGGCCAGCATGCAGGATCTTAAGTTCCTTGACCAAGAACTGAACGGGCACCCCCTGCAGTGGAAGTAGGGAGTCCTAACCATTGGACCATCAGGGAAATCCCCACCCATGTCAATTAACTGAGAAGTTGGAAATTATCTGGCTTCCAGATTTGTCTTCCTGGGTCCACATGTTTCCTTTAAAATGTATTGTGTGTGTTAGTTGCTCTGTCATGTCCGACTCTTTGTGACGCCATGGACTGTATCTCTCCAGTCTCCTCTGCCCGTGGAATTCTTCAGGCAAGAACACCAAAGTAGATTGCCATTCCCTTCTCCAGGGGATCTTCTCGATCCAGGGATCAAATCCGGGTGTCTCACACTGCAGGCAGATTCTTTACCGTCTGAATTTACTCCATCATTTAAATTCATACAAAAACATGAATTTTCAGTTCCACTTTAAAAAAATCAAATGATCTGGTTAACAGTGACATACAGGGCAAACATCAGTGCAGCCTTAGAAATCATGCTACCTTCAGTCTTTCTTGCCCACCAGAACTCAGCATACCCTATTATTTTATAGGTGTCCTGCTTCACTCAGGCAAACTACCTGTTCCAAGGCACTTGAGTTTACAATTCCTGCTCTGAATCACATTCAGAGAGGTTAAAAGGTGAATGATAATAGCTAACTTTCATTTCATACTCAGCACGCAAAAGTGATGTTGTATTTCTGGATTATCTTACCACTAACATTTAACAAGGAGATCCAACCAGTCCATTCTGAAGGAGATCAGCCCTGGGATTTCTTTGGAAGGAATGATGCTAAAGTTGAAACTCCAGTACTTTGGCCACCTCATGCGAAGAGTTGACTCATTGGAAAAGACTCTGATGCTGGGAGGGATTGCGGGCAAGAGGAGAAGGGTACGACCGAGGATGAAATGGCTGGATGGCATCACTGACTCGATGGGCGTGAGTCTGAGTGAACTCCGGGAGTTGGTGATGGACAGGGAGGCCTGGTGTGCTGCAATTCATGAGGTCACAGAGTCGGACACGACTGAACGACTGAACTGAACTGAACATAGTCGGACACGACTGAACGACTGAACTGAACTGAACATTTAACAAGGAGAATACTATCCTAGGGATTAACTGATGTTTGCTAACTGCTAAGTTGCTTCAGTCGTGTCCGACTCTGTGCGACCCCATAGACGGCAGCCCACCAGACTTCCCCCATCCCTGGGATTCTCCAGGCAAGAATACTGGAGTGGCTTGCCATTTCCTTCTCTAATGTATGAAAGTGAAAAGTGAAAGTGAAGTCGATCAGTCGTGTCCAACTCTTGGTGAGCCCATAGACTGCAGCCTACCAGGCTCCTCTGTTCATGGGATTTTCCAGGCAAGAGTACTGGAGTGGGGTGCCATTGCCTTCTCCGAACTGATTTTACTACTCCCAATGTGAGTGCGGCAGTATCAGAAGTGTTGTTACAATGTAGAACAGGCCCCACTCCCACAATTTGGGTTGGACCCCAAGAATTTTCATGTAACCCCATGCTCCAGCACAGCTCCACACTGGGATAGGGCTTCCTCAAAGACACAGACACTCCTGGATGTGTAGTGATAATATGTAATTATGACGCAGACACTTCTGGATGCGTAGTGATAATGTGTAATTATGATGACACAGTGTGAACTCATACACCTTTTTCTTCTAAAACATGCCCACATTTATTAGTTCATTTTACCTTCACAACAATTCTGTGCAGAAGGTGGATAATTAGAGCAGTCTTTTAATTGTTCATCCCATTTTACAGAAGAAAAGAAAGACACAAGAATTAAGAATCTCCTCTAAGCACACAAGAAGTTCAAAGGGCCAAAGCAAGCAGGTTCCCTAACTCCTAACCTTGGTAGTACAGGCAAACACAGCAATCCAGCACACAACCCGAGCTTGTTTTCTATTTTACCATAAAAATAGCACGATGCCCAGGAACAGAGAAGACCATAGGAGATATGGCTCACAGCAACAAACATTTATCCAGTGCCGATTAAGCGTTAATCTATGTTAATCACGCCTTCAGTTTCTACTGTACGGACTGTTGAAGACACTCATAAAGCACAGAGATAAACTAAAAATAAAATCTAAAACCACAACCTTGAAAAGAGTGAATTCCCTATGTCAGAGGACAAAAGTAAAAGCACTGAAGGGGTGGGTGGTGGGGATAAACACAGAGCCGGGCTGCAGAGAGGGAGCCCTGTGGGGACTTCACATCTGGACTTGGAGGAGCTGCTATCACCAGTCAGTCAAGAATGGGAGGCAAGGAAGAGTACACAATAGGAAGCCCTCCTGGAGCCCAGGAGCACAAAGAGCTGCTGTTATCCACGTTGGGTGTGTGTTTGCCAGAAATATCAGGGCTGCTGGAACTCCAGAACTAACAAGGGCATGCTTTTGTGTAGTCTAAATTACCTGACTGTATAAGAACTCAAGTCAGAGGATATAACTTCATTACCCACTGGTAGCCAAAAAATAACATGATTAGCGATCATGAAACTTTCTCTCTCTGATCTTTTCTCCCCTCATTTTAGGAAGCATTCCTAGCCAAAATCCACCAATTTGGATCACAGTAATGCTAATTAATAAAAATCAGCCCTTTGAGGGAGAAAAGAGAGGACTGCATTTTCACTTAAATGGGATTGATAGAGAACACTATTCATTAATTTTAACAGCCATATTTTTAAGAATAATGGATAAAATCCACCATCAGTTAAGAATACAAGAAAACTACAACTAATCTGAAAGAAACTTGGAAAAGTTGGTTGACTCATTAGTGTTGTAACTGACTGTCCTATTGGTTTGTCTTATAGTCTTGCTCAAAATGGCTGAGGTGATGAAATTTCCACCTCTCCAAGTAGAAAACTGTAGCAGTACTATTGAAAAAAAAAATTACCTCTCACCTCACACAAGATCAAAGGAATGCAAATCAAAACAAACGGATACAATTTTCCACTGATCAAATTAGTCACAATAACATAAATGTTTAAAATAAGTACACACAAATAAGTACAAATTTATGCAATCCTTCTGGAAAGTAATTTGGAGATTACAAGAAATCAGGAAATTTCCTAATTAAAAAAGAGCTAACATTTACATGTGTAAATGCTTTTTACAGTTATTACTGCTTTTTTTTTTTTTTTTTAACCATATTAAGAGCTATTACTACACCTACTTTACAGATTAGGAAGCTCTGAGAAAATAAGTTACTTGCCCAATATTGCCCATAAGGGATGGAGCTGTTTTGGACACAGAACCTTTAATTTTAGACCTCAACTATTTAGAACTACTTTCTAGGGAAACAATTCTAAGTTTGTTTCTTTTAAAGAAGAAGGTTCCATTCATAAGGGTAGCCACTATATTTTTTAAAAAACAGGAAAACCATGAAACAGAGAAAGAGCTAAGTAAATTATGATACAATAAACTACTTGTAAACAGAGAAAGTAAATTATAGAAAAATGCTTCTAAAATATCAGAGTAAGCATGTGCAATATGAAAAGACATTTGTAAAAATACATATTCACATGGTAAGGATGGGAAGGAAGCTGGTCAAAAACAAAAACGATTCCATTTTAGAAGAATTTCATTACTAGTACTTAATCTTCTTCTGTTTTTGTTAGTTTTGTCAATCAAGATTACTCTCAGCACCCTTACAAATCTAACCTTCTAGTTCATATTCTTATCACCCCAACTGAACAACTCCTAAAACTTCACTGTAATGTATTTATATTACAGATATTCAAGCTTAATACATCATATTCTTTGTTGTTGACTCTGAGTCTTCAAAGTATGAGATCTCCTTCTTTAACAAGAATGATTTCTGTAACCGCTACTTACAGTGTACTTTTGAAACCCTTAACTGAGATCACATATAGTGACTAAAATCACTTAACTCTTTTTACTGTCATAAACTTGAGATCACTCCTCGGCTCCCTGCGCTCCTCTAGGAATTTGCAGTTGCAGGTGTCTTAGAGATTAGAAAAGTTTCCTACGAAGAACATGATCTCTAAGTGAATGTTTATAAAGTCGCTAAAATAGCTTGGCCATAAGGATTATTCATATTCTAAATACTTTTGAGAATCGCTAATTAAATTAGGTAAAGTTCCTTTGAAGTAGGTCAATGAACTTTATTTCCACTTTAAGAAGAAAAGTAAGAGTCTGGTAAGAGTAATTTCCCTAAAAATGGCACCATGAGCTGTGAAGAAAATTCACTCTCCTTAGCCATACAAGGTGATACACAGAGGCCCATTCAGGGTTCAACCTTTTTCAGTAGCATAAACAGACATTTTGTGGGAAAATAAAGTAGCTGTTCTCCAATGGTATCAATCTCATAAAAGCAGGAATGTTGTTTAAACATCTCAACTTCTTCTTTATGAATCTACCATTTAGGATTTTTTTTTTTTTTTTTTTTGGTCCCTCCACTAATACCCACAGATCCAACTGGTTTATCCTTACCCAGTTTAGGACACCTACAGAACTACCATTTTACCAAAATCACAGAATTTTGGAGTTAGAAGGAGGCTCAGAAGCCACATGGTTCAATTCCTTTATTTAACTGGGGGAGGAAACAAAAGCATTTCTTAGAAAGTTAGTTCATCTAGCTAGTTTATGGCAAATCCAAGCCTGGAACTAAGAGATATGATCAAATGTCTTAACTTTGGCCTTCATACTATTGGAAGTTTTATATTATCTCGTGTCAGCAGGAGTATTCATATATCCTTTCAATGTTTTGCAGATATGTGCTGCGCTGGATAGAATAGCTATAGTTCTCATTCTCTACTTCATAAAGAGCTCCAAAATGGAAGAAAAATCAAAGATTATAAACAACAAAGCTTATAAAAACCAGGAGAAACTTGTGATGGAGAGAGATAACCATTTAATAGTTCTGCTTTGCACTGAATGCTTGTTCTAAGATTTTTAGCATTCTAACTGATAAGTGCCTCAGGCCAAATGAAAGGGTCAACATCATCATAAGTGAATATCAAATTAAGATTCTTCACCACTAAGACGCAGTTCACATATCCAGTTCTTTTCATCCTCGATTTCCACAATGTAATTCCATTCTAACAGAAGGTTTATAGAAGGATATACAATGGAGGAGAGTAGTTGCCTCTGGGTGGAGGAAGGACTAGGGCATTAGGAACATGGGTCTCTGAGACAGAGGGCATATTTTACACTGGTGTTTGAAATTTTCATCCTTTGCATATAACTTTCCAATATTCATTAATTAAATCTTTCCCTTGAAACACATGCCTATATGCACGTAATTCTAATACTATTTAATAAAACAATTACTTAAATTTTTCTCTGAAATTTTCAGTATTGCGATTTGTAAAACTACATAGAAATATTCCGAAAGAAAAAAAAAAACCAACACAGTTCCAAAACTCAAAAGAGAATTCCAGGATTTAAAGTCCCCCCCCCCCCCCCCCAAAAAAAAAAGATGTACAGAGGAAAAGGAGGTTTCTAAAAGGGGCGTTTCATTCAAAAAACCTTTTGCGGACAAACTCTTCTCCATCTTTAAATAGCTAGATTTTTAAAAAATGAGATTTCAGTGGGATTTCCCACCTCCCGGGTGAGGTGGAGGGAGGACAAATTAAAACGTGGTTTCTGTCTTCTCCACCCGGGCCAGAGGGCCGCGGTGGTGGAGAAGGACCTTGCATCAGTCACGCAAGGAACCGATCGAGTAGGCGTTTCTCCGGGCTCCGTCCCGCCCCGCGGGCGAACCCGGCTCTGGACCCGACGTGGGCTCGGGCGGACTGATCCGCCCCACGAAGTGCATCGGCACCGAGCGTTCCTTTTTCCCCGGAGCCCGGAAGAGGGACTGAGGAAATTGATGAACTTTAACGAACCGCCTCCGCATCCCTCGCCTCCCTCCCCATCCTCGGCCCTGCACACACCGCTCCGCGCCGTCCGCTCGCGTCAGGTCAGCTGTCAACACAACCCTTTGTGTCTCCGTCGGCACAAGCGGGGTCCCCAGTCCCTCTCAGAGAAATTCGAATGATGGCCGGAGGACGCGCGCGCGCGCCCGTGACCGAGTGACATTTCGTGCGGAGCCGAGCCGCCCGGGCACCCCGGGCAAACGCCCGGCCACCGCCGGACGCTCCCAACTTTCCCCCCGGGGCTCGGCTCTCTCCACCCTCGCGCGTCACCTCCGCGCCTCCCTACCTGCCGCCCCGCACCCCGCGCCCGGGAGAACCCCCTCGGCGGCCCGCGGGCTCCAGGAGCCGCTCCCGAGGGGCGCTCCCCGCCTCCAGCAGCCCCCCGGCTCGGGCTCCCTCGCTCCCGCCACAAAGGCGGCGGTGACAGGCCTCTGGCCTTGGGGCGCGGACCGCACGGACTGGGTCTCCTCGTGGGGCTTGGGGCTGGCACGGGCGCCCGGCCTCGCCGTACAAACGCAGCGGGCTCACGCCCCGCGCTCCGCCGCGCTAGCCCTCCGGAAAAAGTCAGCCGCGCGCCGGCCCGCGCAGGCAGGGTGTGCACAGCCCGCCAAAGGGCAGCGCCGGCGGGGCAGCGGCGCGCGCTCGCGCCCGGCCGGCCACCTCTCATCGCCACCGCCCCCGCGCCCCGCCGCCTCCTCGCGCCCCGAGTCCCCACAGCCGCTCACCTGGCCCTGGCAGCGCGCGAGGGCCGAGGACCGGGGGTGGCCCTCGCCTGGGTCGGGGCTCGTCTCCCCACCCCCAGCCGGGTGGCGGCGCCGCGCTCCGCTCGCTCGGCCGCGCTCCTCCAAGGAGCTAGCGCCGCCGCTGGCTGGCGTCTGTGTGTGCCGGGCGAGCCGGCCGCGCGCCCAGGTCCCCGGGGCGGAGCGAGGCGGCGGCCGCCGCGGCCGGAGGCGGATTCCTCAGGTGCGGCCCCTCCCGCTTCCCCGGGACCTCGGCGGCGGCGGGGACCCCCGGGCCCCCGCCTCCGCCCCGCCTCTCGGCCGACCGCCCTTCCAGGCGCCCCCCTCCCTGACCCTCGCGGAG
>SJXQ01001978.1:611125-672149 GCA_006408695.1 Aepyceros melampus
GCGGAGTGCAGTGGGGAGTGGGCTTGCGGCCCCCCGCCCCGGGTGAATCCCCTCGTCCCCCGGGCTCGCGCCTCCATTCCCAAACTCATACGGCCCCCGGGGGGGACGTGTTTGGCCACGGCGGGGACGTGTATGTCCACTGCGGGGAGTGGAGGGGTCTTCTCGGCAGGAGGACTGTCCCCCACAAACGCCCCCGGGGCGGCTGACGGGCTCAGCCGAGAAGAAAAATTATTTTCTCGCCGATTCCACCTTCATTCATAGAGTGCTTTCGCCTCACTGCGGGATTGCTTTCTCTGTCCGCTGGACGGCGGCCAAAGGGCGCTAAGCGTGAGCTCGAAGTGGGCGATCGGGGGTCGAAACCCTTCGGCCTTTTGCTTGAAGTGGAGCTGGGGGTGGGGCGGGGACGGGACGCGCACAAACCCAAAGTGACACCCCCAGCTCCGCCCGGGGGCTCCGGTCGGATCTTCCTGGACACCTCCCAAACGAGCACGCTGCCTCCCGGCCGGCAGATCTCGGCCAGACGCCGCCTGCTCGCCCCCAGACCCGAGCCTTCCCGGTCCGAGAGGGCTGCTCCGACCGACCGCGGGGCCTCGACGGAGCGGCGGGGACAGTTTCTGCAGAAATGCTTGGACCCCGTGGTGACAGATGTGACTATTCTTCACAGCTGGTGGGTTTTGTGATCAGAGCTGGAGCTCATTTATTTTTAAAACGGTCCTTGTGGCCAGAGATGGGCGACTAGACGCCTTTGCTGGATGGCCCACACTGGAAGAAGCCGCTCCAGGCTGGATGTGATGGGAGAGTCTAGCTAAAAGCTGATCTATTTGAGGTGCCTTTGGGACCAGCATAGCCCGGGGTAGGTCAGCCGATGGGTGGCTGTGGGGAACCGACCGCGGTGCCAGGCCCCGGGCATGTTGTTTATCAGTCTTGAGAAAGGTATCATTGTCAGTTCCAGTTTAAAGACAGCTTCAATTAAAGCAGATCTCATAAGATCTCTAAGCCAGTACGTTTTGTTTGCTCGTCTTGCTTTTTTTAAGAACCAAAATGCATTTCCCCCTCCCCCTCCCCATTTCTCTTTTGGTCCATACAGAGGGAACTGACTGGAAGACAATAACTCAAGGCATAGTTCAGTTGCGGCTTGCAAAAAGTAAGCGATTTGTTTGTGATTTGGATTTATCTTCTCCCCGGGCATGTTGTTTATCAGTCTTGAGAAAGGTATCATTGTCAGTTCCAGTTTAAAGACAGCTTCAATTAAAGCAGATCTCATAAGATCTCTAAGCCAGTACGTTTGTTTGCTCGTCTTGCTTTTTTTTTTTTAAGAACCAAAATGCATTTCCCCCTCCCCCTCCCCATTTCTCTTTTGGTCCATACAGAGGGAACTGACTGGAAGACAATAACTCAAGGCATAGTTCAGTTGCGGCTTGCAAAAAGTAAGCGATTTGTTTGTGATTTGGATTTATCTTCTCTTCCTCTACTGGGAACACAAGCGCAAGTACCATTTTTTAAAATCGTTTGTTCCATGTGGGAATAAGGAGTAGATATGTTTTTTGCCTTGCTTTACAATTGAATCCTCATTGTCCCGTCTTTTAAAACACCTAAGAACACTTTTCTTTGCCGTGAGAGTAGGAGCCATGTCTCTCTCAGTCACGGTCTGTAATGCCTCTGTTCTGTATCTTGCACACAATACAGGCTTAGTGAATGAGATCAATGCGGTTTTTAAATAACTACAATACAGAAAGGTGCCGCTGATTAGCAGCATTAAAGCTCAAGGTATCAAAAAGGAATCAAATGTCAGTTCACAAACTCAACTTGAGAACCGACCGTATATGTGGGAAAGATGGTGAGTAGAAACCTAAAATTTCAAGTTCACCTCCGTGCATAAAAACTAAGCTCCTGAGAGGTTAAAACAAGTAACCATCTTTTGAAAAACCCAATCTGTCACAGGGTTGGAGAGTTGAGGAGGGGAACACCTTCCATTCTAAAGATAAGGAAACAGGGAACAATGAGCAGCCTTTATGTAAAGCCACAGAGCAGTTTTCTCTTAGTTTAGTTCAAGGACCATTTGTTGAGCATCAAACACACTAAATTCTGAAGATGTGAAGGTAAATTTGGCACAGTTGCTCAAGAACCTTAGACCAATATTACAGAACTCTAGTATTCATTCTCCATTCATTCAACAAATATTTATTGAGCACCTACTGTGAGCCAGATGGCGAAGTGAGAACTGGTAATTCATCAGTAAACAAAACAAGTCCCTAACAAGGTTAAAAAGTTAGTGATGGTAATCTATCTATAGTCTGGTAGTTTGAAAATGTTTCAGAATCTCCTTCATTAAATAACACTCCCTTGCTTTGAATTTATTTGTGTATATGTCTTGTCTCCTTTTTGAGGTTTGTATATTCCTCCTCATGTCCAATAGACTTCTGTGATTATAAAATATGACAGAATCGGGACTTCTCTGCTGGTCCAGTGGATAAGACTCTACACTCCCAATATAGGGGGCCTGGGGTTCTATCCCTGGTCGGGGAACTAGATCCCACATGCCACACCAAAGAGTTTGCATGCCACAACTAAAAATTCCACACACTTCAGTGAAAGATTCCGCGTGTTGCAACTAAGACGCAGCACAATCAAATAAATAGATTTAAACAAAAAATTGTTAATAAAAATATGACAGAGTTAAGGGTGAACCCTTTGGAGTTAAGGTGAACCCTTTGGACCCGTGGTTTTGAATCCTGGCTCCAAGGCTTACCTATTATGTAACCTTGACAGTTCCCATTTGTAGAACAGCATCATGATAGTCCCCACCTGAGGGAGTAGCTGTGCAGATTAAGACAATGCACAGTGCTGAGCTCACTATAAAATGTTAACTCCTATCATCTGTGAATCCCTCCTCTTCTCTGTAACAATGATTCCCAAATGCTTCTGCAGAGATTCACTGCATTAGAACCAAGTTCAGTGAAGCACATGACCATAGCAGTCAGGATCCATAGAAATGACGGATTCCTTAGTGATGATTGGGAAGGTTCTCCATCTGAACGATGGGGGACATTCCATGACTACATCCTGGTTCTGCTCTCAAGAATGAATACCCTTGGATGGGGTGGAGGGGGGAGGGGGTGGTGCAAAAAAAAAATAAAAAAAAAGAATGAATACCCTTTTGCATTAATTTCTGTGCCCCTTGGCTTACAGTCTCTTCCTTGTTCATTATCCTTTATGCCCACATCCGAAGTGGTCCTTGGGAAGTAAGCCCTCTTTGGAGACCTCAGTTTTCACAACCCATTGCCTGTTGGTACAAGTTTGGGGTCCTGAGAGCTTATTTGCAGTTAGTTTTTTACAACTGGATTTGTGATTTGGCCACACAATTCTCTCATACACTTGGTAGGCTGTTGGTTGATTTTAGTCACTAAGTTGTGTTCAACTCCTTTGTGACTCCATAGACTGCAGCCCGCCAGGCTCCTCTGTCCTTGGGATTTCCCAGGCAAGAATACTGGAGTGGGTTGCCATTTCCTACACCAGGGGATCTTCCCGGACCAGGGATCAAATCCATGTCTCCTGCATTTGTAGGTGGATTCTTTACCAGTGAGTCACCAGGGAAGCCCACACTTAGTAGATTTCATGTTTATTTGCTTCCATTGAGTTCTATGTGCCAATAGTTCCATGTAAAGTTCTTTTCTGGACATTGTTTCAAATAATTGATTTCTTTGCTTCCTCACCCTGATCCTTTCTCTCTAGGTTCAGGTTTGAGACTTGGTGGCTCAGCGTCTTGTGTACCATCATAACCAGTATCTTCCATGAGGAAAGAGGATGCTACTTTGCTGCTCAGTGGCAGTTCACTGGCTTCACTACCTAATTCCAACCTCCACTCTGCCACCATCGTC
The DNA here is from genome assembly GCA_006408695.1 of Aepyceros melampus. Taxonomy (NCBI): domain Eukaryota; kingdom Metazoa; phylum Chordata; class Mammalia; order Artiodactyla; family Bovidae; genus Aepyceros; species Aepyceros melampus. The sequence continues at coordinate 615,004 of SJXQ01001978.1, forward strand.
CTAAGAGGGTCAGACCACTATAGGGAATTGAACAGTGGTCTCTAATTCCAGATGGGATGTCGGTTACTGATGCTAAATGATCTAGATCTCCACTTTTAAATATGAACAAAGTCTCACTCTGTCATATTTTATAATCAAAGAAGTATACTGGACATGATGAGGTATGCATAAACCTCAAAAAGGAAACAAGACATACAAATCCACCAGTCATGAAAAGAGGGTCCACTATTTGAAAGAAGAGGACCAAATTAGAGTAGCTCTCACTCACTAAAATGGAATTAATGCAGGAAATAGGAGAAAACTTTAAAAAAAATCCTGTTCAGGTTCTTAACTGAAATTTAAAGGGTGACAAGAGCAAGTAATTGTGAAAATGGAGCATCTAAAAGCTAGAATGTCCTCAGAAATTAAAAAAAAAGATGAATGTTTAAGTTGAAAAGATTATAAAAGAAGTTAATAGGAAAATAGATGCTACTGAATACTGAATTAGTGAATTATAAGACCATATCAAAAAGTCCTTCCAGAGCATAGCAAAAAGATAAACAGAAATTGTGAAAGAAAAATTTTTTTAAATATTAAAAATATATCCAGGAGATCTAATATTTACATGTTAAAAGTTTTAGAAGCAAAAAAAAAAATGGAATAGATATTGTATTTTACAATACTTACTTTGTAGTATATGAATCCTACAAAATATGTAGACTATAAAACATCATTAAAAGAAATTAAGGCTTAAATAAAGAGAAACACAGTGTTGTTGGAGTTTAAGAGTTAATATTGTTATGGTAGCAATACTCCCCAAATTGATCTACAGATTCAACACAATTCCTGTCAGATTCCAAAACTGTTCCTTTCTTTTTTGAAGGAATTGAAAAGTTGATCCTGTAATTTAGGAATTATATGGAAATGCAAGGGATTCAGCCAAATCAATCTTTCTTTTGTCATTTTTTTAATTTTGGAAAACACATAATATAAAACATACTATTTAACCGTATTTAACTGTATGGTTCAGTGGCACCAAGTACACCAAATTATCTTTAAAAAAAAAACTTTTTATTTTGTGTTGGGGTGTAGCTGATTAACAGACAATGTTGTGATAGTTTCAGGTGAACAGCAAAGGGACTCAACCATACATATAACATGTATCCATTCTCCCCCAAACTCCCCTCCCATCCAAGCTGCCACATAACATTGACCAGAGTTCCATGTGCTATACAGGAAGTCCTTGTTGGCTATCCATTTTAAATGTAGCAGTGTGTACATCTCCACCCCAGACTCCCTAACTATCCCTTCCCCCAGTCTTTCCCCCAGCAACCATAAGCTCATTCTCTAAGTCTATAAGTCTAAGTCTGTTTCTGCAAAACAATCTTTTTAAAAAATAAAAATTTCAGACTACAGTTTCCAGTTTCAAATCTTATTACAAAGCTATAGTAATCAAGATAGTATGATACTGGCATAAAGACATATAGATCAAAAGGATAGAATTAAGAGTCTACAAATAAGCTCATGCATCTATGGTCAATTGATTTTCAACAGATTGTCAATACAATGGGGAAAGAACAGTCTTTTCAACAAACAGTGCTGGGACAACTGAATATCCACAAGCAAAAGAATGAATCTGGACATCTGCCTTACAGCAGCTATAAAAATTAACTTAAAGGGGATTTTAGATCTAAATGTAAGAGCTGAAACAACAAAATTCTTTTCATAGAGTTCTTCGACATTGGGTTAGATAATGGTTTCTTAATATGACACCAAAAGCATAAGCAACAAAGGAAAAAATAGATACATTGATTCATAAAATTAAAAACTATGTGCATCAAGGGACAGCATCAAGGAAGTACAAAGACAACCCACAGTATGAGAGAAAATACTTTCAAATCACATATCTGATATGGACTTGTTACGCAGAATATATAAAGAACTCTTGCAACTCAACAATAAAAAGACAATCCAATGAAAGATAGACAAAAGATTTGAATAGACATTTCTCCAGAGAAGACATATAAATGGCCAATAATCACGCAAAAAGATGTGCAGCATAATTAGCTACAGGGGAAATAGAAATCAAAACGACAAAGATATATCATGTTATATCCACTAGGATGGCTACATTGTTTTTAAGTAACAAGATATATAGAATAGAATGTTATTCAGCAAAAAAGGAACAAAATTCTGACACATATAACAATGTGGATGAACATTAAGACATTATGCTAACGGCAATAAACCAATCACAACAGGACAAATACTGTATACACAAGTACAAATACACTTATATGAGAGACCTAGAACAGTCAAGTTCCTAGAGAAAGAAAGTAGAATGAATGGTAGTTGGGTAGGGGATGAGGACCCTGAAGCGGCCACGAGATCATGGTGGGTTGTTGTTTAATGGATACAATTAGGTTTAGGGTTGAGGTTAAAAGTTTCAGTTTGGGAAAATGAAAAAATCTTGGGATGGATGGTGGTGATAAATGTACAACAATGTGAATATCCTTTATCCCACTAGAATGTACACTTAAAATGTTTGAAATGGTGACTGTGTTATCCATAGTTAACCATAATAATAAAAAAGAGATTTAGAACATTTTTTAAGCTGTAATAACAGATGTTGGTTAAAGCTATAATAACAAATGGAGCCCTTATACATTGCTGGTAGGAATGTAAATGGTGTAACTCTGTGGGAAACAGCTTGGCAGTTCCTCAAAATAGAGTTATAATATAATCCAATAATTCCATTCAGAGATGTATACTTCAGAGAATTTAAAACATATATTTGCACAGAAACTTGTACATGAATGTTCACAACAGCATTATCCATAGCAGCCAAAAGATGGATACAATGCTAATGTCCATCAGCCAATGCATGGATAACCAGCATGTGTCCTATCCATGCAATGGAACACTATTCAGCAATTTTTAAAAAATGAAATACTGATACATGCTCCAAAATTTATGAACCTTGAAAACATGCTAAATGAAATAAGCCAGGCATTAAGGGTCATATAGTGTATGATTCCACTGATGTGAAATATCCAAAATAGGCAGGTCCATAGTGATATAGGAGGTAGACTGGGCTTCTCAGGTGACTCAGCAGTAAAGAATCCACCTACCAATGTAGGAGACGTGGGTTCAACATTGCTTTATGCATTCTTAGCATTAATAACAATAAACTAAGTGAGTAGATTTCCTTAGTGAAAGACAAAAATCTTTTGAAAAAAGAAAATGTAACTATATTCTCTTTATACATTAGACCCAAAATAAAACAACATGGAAATATTGCAAATAAATGGATGGCCTATTAAGGTTACAAGCACATGTAGAGGTGGAAAAGAGTAGCAATATAAAATCAAAGTGAAATTCATGATTAAAAGTAAGTATCAAGCAGGACAATAAAACCAATTTACTTGGAAGAGTAGCAGACATTTATTATACACTCACTACATGCCAAGCACTCAACTGAGGATTTCCTAAAGTAATCCTTACAACACTTCGGAGTGACTGTAGCTCACACTTCCGTTCTGCAGATGAGGAAGTAGGCTTAGAAAGATTAAGCGTTTTCAGCATGTGCCACACAGCAATAGACGACGCGGAACTCAAACCCTAATGTGCTAATTCCAAAGTGTACATTTGTAGCACCAAAATATTTAAATAAATAATGAGTGGGGCTAAAAGAAGAATTTGTTTAAAAATTTTTAACACACTTCTCAAAGAACTGGATAGATCTCATAGACCAAAAATAAATAGAAGAGACAATTGAGGGACTTGCCTGGCAGTCCAGTGGTTAAAACTCTGCTTCCAACTGCAGGGGGCATGATCACTGATTAGGGAACTGAGATCCCTCCTGCCCATGCAGTGAGGATTTGGGTAATGTAAGAAAACACATACCTGGGCTTCCCCAGTGGCTCAGCGGTAAAGAATCGCCTGCAATGCAGGAGCTGCAGGAGACGAAGAGACGATCCCTGGGTCTGGAAGACCCCCTGGAGGAGGGCTACGGGATCCCACTCCAGTATTCTGGAGAATCCCTTGGACAGAGGGGCCTGGCAGGTTACAGTCCATGGGACTGCAAAGAGTTGGACACAACTGAGCAACTAATATGAACATGAACATCTCAGGCATAGAGTCATAATAAGGGCTATTGAAAACTTCAAGGAATTTCTTCCTTTCCTTTTCTGTTTCTTTCACCAATACAATTTTGGGGGGAGGTATAATTTACATACCACATTACATTAGTTTTAAGTGTACAACATAACGATTCCATACTATTATATGTTGTGAAATGATCACCACAGTAAGTCTAGTTAACATCTGCAGGGAATTTCCTGGTTAGGACTCCATGGTTAGGACACTGCTAAGGGCATGGGTTCAGTCCCTGGTCAAGGAACTAAGATCCCACATGCCACGTGGTTCAGCCAAAAAAAAAAAAATAATAATTGTCATTATACATATTGACAGAATTTTTGTTAAGAGGACTTTTAATTTGTATTTTCTTACCAACTTTCAAATATGCAATACAGTGTTATTAAGTATAGTCATCATGCTGTACATTATAGCCACATTGCTTATTTATTTTTTAAACTGGAAATTTGTATCTTTTACCCATTTTATCCATTTTAAAATGGATTCACTTTTTACCCATTTTATCCCTTTACCCATTTCATCCACTGCCTCCCCTCCCGTCCCCTCCATGGAAACCATCAACCTATTCTCTATATTCACAAGCTTGTTCTTTTGTAGGATTTTTTTTTCAGTCTTTTTTGTTTTTTGTTTTGTTCTCAGATTATACATATAAATGAGAGATCATTTAATATTTTGTTTTTGTCTGGCATATTCCACCTAGCATAACACCCTCAAGGTACATCCTTGTTGCAAAGGGCAAGATTTACTTCTTTGGGCTGAATAATATTCCATTTTATATAGATATAGATCGTCAATGGACATATATTATTTCCATATATATTTCCATATCTTGGCTCTTGCAAATGCTGCAATGAATGTGAAGGTATATATATTTTTTGAAGTTAGTGTTTTCATCTTGTTCAGATAAATACCCAGAAGGGGAATTGTTGGATATACGGTAGTTCTATTTTTAATTTTTTGAGGAACTTCCATATTATTTTCCATACTGGTTGTTATCAATTCATATTCCCACCATGAGTGCACAATGGTTCTCTTTTCTTCAAATCCATGCCAGCATTTGTTATCTCTTGTCTTTTTGACAACAGCATTTTGACAGGTGTGAGGTAGTATCTCATTGTGGTTTTGATTTTCATTCCCCTGATTAGTGATGTTGAACATTTTTTTCATGTACCTGTTGGCAGCCTGTATGTGTTCTTCGAGAAAAAGTTTACTCAGATCTTCTGCCCATTTAAAAATCAAAGTATTCATTTTTTAAATATTAAATTGTATGAGCTTTTTTCATAGCCTGTGTATTAGGAATTTCTTAACTTTGTCGTTTCTCTATATTTATTAGATTCTTTAGTGATTAACAGTAAACTCCATAAAACCTAAAGACCAAGTTGTTGACCTTTGGGCATCTGAGGACAAAGGAATTTATGGAAATTCCAAGACTCCACAGTCAGTATTGTTAAAGAAAATGACAAAAGAATGCAGGGACAATGACAACATAAAAAGGAAAGACAAGAAGGCTACCCTTGGGGCCTCCTCCCCTCCCCCACACAAGAAAAGGAGAAGATAGGGAGCTGCCTGGGCCTAACTAGCAGCCTAGAAGTTTCTTTGGTTTCTCAACACCTGTAACTCCTCTTGTTCAGACAACTGCAGCCATCTTTTTTGCCAGTCTCTTATATCTCCTCTCTTTGCTCTTGCGGTTTCTTCAGCCGATGTGCTCATTTACCTCATCTTCGAGTAACAGAGCTGGGACTTGGGGGTCACTAAGGCCCCTGGGGAGCAATGTGTAAGGAAGCACCGCTTTCAGGTGCCAACCCCGCATCTCCACCATCCTGGGAGAGTCTTTCTTAATTCTGCACCCTGGGTGTACACTGAGCACAACAAGGCTACTCAGTCCTCGTGCATGCAGGTTAAGTCCATTCAGTCGTGTCTGACTCTTTGCAGCCCTATGGACTGTAGCCTGCCAGGTCCTCTGACCATGGGATTCTTTAGGCAAGAAAACTGGAATGGGTTGCTGTGCCGTCCTCCAGGGTGTCTTCCTGAACCAGGAATCGAACTCGTGTCTCTTGCGTCTCCTGTATTGGTAGGTGGGTTCCTTGCCACTAGCACCACCTGCGAAGCCCATAAATGGTCCTACCTGAGACCAGCTCTCCAACCTGACTTCCTACTGCATCCCTCTTTCTCTCTCCATTCCAATCACATGTATTACCCTCCCTGGTGTTCCCCCAGGCCATTCCTGCCTCCTGTCTTTGCCATTTGAGCTACCTAGAAATCCGTTCACTCAGAGAGTAGCACATTTTACTTCTTAACCTTTCTCAGTTCTCTGCTTAACAGCACATCCTCAGAAGCCATCTAAAATAGCACCCTCATCACTACTGTACAGTTTATCCCTTCATATTGCTTTGTTTTTCTTCAAGGTACTTATTACAATCTATATTTTATTACTTATTTATTTGTACATTATATGTCTTCTCCACTAGAATGTGTGCTAATGAGGGAAAGGATTTTTGTCTGTGTTTTTCTTGGTGCTTTATCTTCAGCACCTAGAAGGGTGATTAGCAAAACAAATATTCATTGGATAGACTGATGAATTTTGCTCAGTTTATAGCTCGTCTTCATGATCGTATTACCCATTACAAGCTTTTATGATACCTGTCAAGATTTCTGCTTGTATTTCCAAGGCATCTATCATAGTGCTCTGCATTTCATACAAACTCCGTAAATGTTAAATTGAATTAGATCTACCACTCTGTCACTTCTTCTCCCTTAACTCTTATCCACCACACATAATTCTATAAGATTAAGCTACCTAAAATCTGGATCTGATCATGTTTCTGTACTATTATTATAAAACCTCCAAGGAATTTTTTTTCTGAATTTTTCATGAAACTATTGTTTTGGGAAATCTTCTATTTATGAAATACAGATAGAGTTCATATGTGCAACTTAACCCTCACAATTACCCATAAGACAAATAATACTCTTGTCACTTGACATATGAGGAAACAGAGCCTCAGAGAAGTTTAGTACTTTTTCCAGGCACAGTGATCTAATAATTGTCTGATCTATTTGATTCCAAGAATGCAGCTGTCACACTACATTTTGCTGTAATTTCTTTGGTATTCAAAGCCTTCCATAATATATCCTTATCTGTCTTTTCAGTCTTATTGTTCTTCTTTAGCCAGAAACTAATATTAAACCATAGAAGTGTAACCTTCCTATGAGGTCTCTTGTAAGCTAGTGGAAAATGGCAACTGAGCAATCCGTCAATAATAGGGACATAATTTAAAAGAAAATACTATTTCACTACAAGGACTGTTTATGAAATTAATATCTATAAGTTTAATTTGAAATACATCAAAAATGAACTGATAGATGGATAGGGAGATATTAATAGATATGTGACAAAATATAGTAAAATGTTAACTATATTTATGAATATAAGCAATGAGAATATGGTTCTTCATACTAAAATGTTTTTGACTTATGCTTCTAAATTTTTATAATAAAATCTTGTGAAAATGTATTAAACAATAAGGAAAAATTTTATAATGAAGTAGTATATTTTAAAACATGAGAAAATTGTATATAAAAAGAAACTCTGTCCCTCCCCCCACAAGAAAACTAATTTACTAAATTATTACTAGTAAATGTGTTTAGAAAATTTAATTTTTCCCTTGTGTACCTTTTAGCATTTTACAAATGTTTAATGAACATGTTATAACGTTCAAATTTAAAAAATAAAGCGTTTTAAAAAGTAAAAATGCATAATAAATTGCACTTTACAGTCCTACAATAAAATTAGCAGGATTCATGAGAAAGAATTGGAATCAACAGATAGAAGCAGGTAGATTAAATGGAGAATTGGCCCTAAGACTGTCTCTCTGCTTTGATGAATATTATCTGACTTACTTCTAGGGCTTCCAGGTGATACAGTAGTAAAGAATCCACCTACCAGTGCAAGAGACACAAGAAACTTGGGTTTGATCCCTGGGTTGGAAAGATCCCTTAGAGGAGGAAATGGCAACACGCTCCAGTGTTCTTGCTTGGAAAATCCCATGGTCAAAGGAGCCTGGCAGGCTACAGTCCATAGGGGTCACAAAGAGTCAGACACGACTGAGCAACTGAACATGCATGCACCAATTATTTACAGGATCCCTCCTCCCCTTTACCGAAAGGTATCTGCTATGAAAATACACCTATTTTCTTGTTTTCCTTGATGATCAAAAGGCCATTTTTAGTGGAACCCTCTAGGTCCTACTGCTTAGAGGTAAACCATGTCCACATAGGGCTTGACAGCAGCCCTTCACTAGAACCCACTCTCTGTGTCAACGGAGACTTCCCAGTCGTGTGGGGGTGAAGATTTGGTAAATGCATCTTGATTTTTGTAAGAATGCATCAGATTCTTGTAAGAATGTTCCTGGAATTCTGACTCCCTGCTGTTAACATAAATAAATTCTCTACATCAACATGCCAAAATGGAGTTGGGCTTTAGAGCTAAGGTCAAGGGTAGGGTCAGTCAGCAGGGGTCTTACAAAACCTCAGAGGCTATGACATCTCAGTGTAGGGTGAGTTTTTTTCCTAACATAAAAGTGTTTGCAGATTCTTGAAACCAACAAACAAATGTGACTTTACATTTTTGTTTTTTTGGTCTCTCTGAAAAAAAAAAAAAAGAAACTCTCTTGCAGTTATCAGATGGCAAACTCATTGGCTTCACTTAATTAAAAGATAACTTTTCTTAGACAGCTATTTTTATTATTTTAATCAGGTAATTTCCCACCATATATCAAACAGAATCCATATAATGGGAAAATTTAAACACAAAAAGTTATCTTTAAGGCAGGATCTTTGGAGAAAATACTAGAGAATCAAGAAACTACAAAATTAATATCAAAAAAATTATTTGGCTTCAATTATATATTCGGCACAATTTCAATGTTCTACTACCATACAGATTTACCCATATCTACAATTTGGTTTAGATTACCTGAGGATGAAAGTGAACATGTTCTTCAAGTTTGCAATATATAAAAGTCACATGATTGGCTAATTAGCCTTAGCAAAATAATTGTTTCATATAGATCTACAAATATGCATTGAATGTACAAATGAGGACTCATAGCATTTTTTAAGCCAGAAAAGTCATTCTTATTTCAAATTAAGTTTTCAGAACACAGTCCTAAGTGCATTTCATGAAAAAACTATCATTTTAGAAAGAATAGAATAGAAATCCTTTGGCCAACTGATGCGAAGAACCGACTCATTGGAAACGACCCTGATGCTGGGAAACTTTGAAGACAAAAGGAGAAGAGAGCGGCAGAAAATGAGATGGTTGGATAGCATCACCGACTCAATGGACATGAATTTGAACAAACTCCAGCAGATATTGAAGGACAGGGAAGCTTGGCATGCTACAGTTCATGGGGTCGAAAGGAGTCAGACACGACTTAGCAGCTAAACAATAACAAATGGAGGATAAAGCATGAACAAGATCCAGTCTCTCAAATTGCTCATTGTCAAGTTGGGGCAAGAAAGACGTTCAGCTATTGTGTAGAAGACTGACTGTGCGTGACATGTGCTCTAAGAGATTGGAACAGAAAGCTGTGGGAACCCTGAGGAAAGAGGAGATATGGGCTTTAGAGAGAAACAATTTTTAATAGTCTTTTAGTGTCAGATCTGGAAGGAACTGGGAGAATTTTAGCGGGTAGAGAGATCAGTGTGGTGGATAGTCCAGGTAAAGGAATTGTGTGAGTTGAAGGCAGACAGGCAGAAAACCTATGTCCTTGTCCAGGAAGGAAAGCATAATCGTATCTGATGGCATATGCAGTGCAAGCAAGGAGTGCTGAGAAATAAGGCTGGGCAGGGAAGTTGAAGACATACCTTTGGATGACCTCAAAAATTCCATTAAAGCTTTTGGAAAACAATGGGAAATGGTGAACTTTTTGGAGCCGGGTACTGGTATGACCTGACCTGAAATTTAGGAAGATTATCTGGCAGCAATACATGAGTTGAATTGGAAAGAGAGAAAAGGAAGGCAAAGAAATAAGGAGGAATCCAATTCAATAACCCAGAACAGAGATGTTAGGGCCTGAACTTGAACAGGGTTGATGGAAATTGAAAGGTAGGGATAGATAAAAGACATTTCAGAGATAATAGTTAAACTGGCTTTTGTATTTGTTTTGGAGGGACTTCCCAGGTGCCTCAGTGGAAAGAATCCACTTGCCAATGCAGGAGATGGGGGTTTGATCCTTGGGTTGGGAAGAACCCTGGAGAAGGAAATGGCAACCAATTTCAGTATTTTTGCCTGGGAAATCCCATGGACAGAGGAACCTGGCTGGCAACAGTTCATGGAGTCACAAAAGAGTTGGACATGACTTAGCAACTATTATTTGCTTTTGCTTTTCTTCTGTTGGAAATTCTTGATGGGAACTGTGGCTTTAATTGGCTGATGCAGGGAAACCAGGTGCCAAGTAAATCATGTTGGTTTGTAGCTTATTTTTTTTTTTTTTTTCAAATCAAGAGTTTTTATTGTCTCTAAAATATCACAACTGAGTCCATAGAACCATCTGCTATCTTGTTTCTGCAGCAGGGTCACTGAGATCTTATTCATCAGCCTGCTGAACTGTTCCTTTGTCAGAAACATAGATACCATCCAAAAATTTTCTGATATCCTTGTTTTTAACTGTGGTGGCTTGCTGAATCAAAGCAGCTGAATTTGACACAAGTTCAATGTCATTTCCTTCAAGAATCAACTCATCTTTCTGGGCTTGAGATACCGAACAGGCAACCCCTGGCCTCATTCGAACCCTGCATATGTATTTTTCACTCAAAAAATTTCGGATTTCCACAAGAGAACCATTCTCCTGAAACAACGTTGATGGGGAAGGGGGCATACACCGACCTCATCTTGTAACGGAAGCCCAGTGTAACACCCTTGATCGTGTTCTGTACGTGACTACAGGTTGTGCGAACAGTAGCCAGTTCCTTTCTGTTTCCCCACCATTTGTCAACACAGAGCCTCGTCTTTTTCTTTCCAAGGAGACTGAGTTCTACATTGATGGGATTGAAGTCCCTCCGCAGGGTGCCTCTGGGGCCCTTCGCAATAACTGTCCGTCCCTTCAAGTTAATGTCGACATTTTCTGCAATGTCGACAGTCTGATTGCTGAGAATGGTCTTCATTCTGGCAGTAGATGCGGCAAAGAGTGTAGCTTATGTATTTATAAAAAGCCAACTAGTTAATAAACCTTGGAACATCCTGATGTTGTACAAACATTTGATGTGCTCACATTTTCTAACATTATAGTTATTTCAGTTAGCTTTTTTAATGTATAGCTACTATGTTGTTGGGGGCTTCCCTGGTGGCTCAGTGGTAAAGAATCAGCCTGCCAATGCAGAAGATGTGGGTTCAATCCCTGGGTTGGGAAGATCCCCTAGAGAAGGAAAGGCCAACCCACTCCAGTATTCTTGCCTGGGAAATCCCATGCACAGAAGGGCCTGGTGGGCTACAGTCCGTGGGATAGAAAAAGAATTGGACACAACTTAGCAAATAAACAACAAGTATATTGTTAAGGACTTTTAAAAAGAACTTAAGTATGCTTTATGTTTCATCATCTCATCATTCTCATGAGCCAAAATTATTTTTAAATAAATTAAGAGACAAGCCCACAATTAACATCACACTCAGTAGTGTGATGTTAAAAAATCAGGAATAAGACAAGGGTACCCACTCCTGCCACTTTTATTCAACATAATATTAGAATTTGTAGCCAGAGAAATTAGGCAAGGAAAAGAAAGAAAAGGCGTCCTCATTGAAAAGAAAGAAGTATCACTATTTGCAGATGACTTAATATTACGGAAGTCTATCACATAGAGAAAACCCTAAAGACTCCATCAAAAAACTGTTAGAACTAGTGAACAAATTCAGTGAAGTTGTAGAATACCAAGTGTGTTAGTCTCTCAGTTGTGTCTGACTCTCTGCAACCCCATGGACTGCAGCCCACCAGGCTCCTCTGTCCATGGGATTCTCCAGGCAAGAATATTCGAGTGGGTTGCCGTTTCCTTCTGCAGGGGATCTTCCTGACTCAGAGAATCTTCCTGACCCAGAGATCAAACCTCGGTCTCCTGCATTGCAATTTGCAAATATTCTATTCTTTCTAAAATGATTTGTAGAATACCAAATCAATATGCAAAAATCTGTTGCATTTCTAGACACTAATGATGAACTATCAGTAAGAGAAATTAAGAAAACAATCCAGTTACAGTTGCATCAAAATGAATAAAATATCTAGGAGCAAATTTAACCAAGGCAGTGAAAGTTCTCCTAATAATAATAAGGCAGATCTATTATGCCAATTATGTTATGGCAATAATTATGTTATTATTATGTTTGGGACTTTCCAGTTGCTCAGTGGTAAAGAATCTGCCTGCCAATGCAAGAGACACAGGAGACAAAGGTTAGATCCTTCAGTTGGGAAAATCCCCTGGAGGAGAAAATGGCAACCCACTCCAGTATTCTTGCCTGGAAAATCCCATGGATAGAGGAGACTGGCAGGCTACAATCCACGGGATTGCAATGCAGAACAATTATATTTAACCACTACAGTGGTGTACATCTAGTCACACTGCCTTCAGTGTCTCCCATGTTCCCAACCTACCCAATCATTCATAGAATTGTCAAATAAATGTTCCTGTGTAATATTTAATCACCACTCAGATTTATATAGTGGTTCCTTAATGCCTACCCTCTAAAAACTACAAATTTTCTGCTCAGTATTCAAGGCCAACAACATCTGGTCCTGTTCACCTCTGCAGCTTTGCTATAAGTGATCTCTGACCCTAAACCTCCATTCCACTTTGCCTGATCTTCTTATCCTCCACTCTCTACATGCACCGTTTGCAGTTTAGGGTTTTGCCTTCAGGCTCTTCTTACAGAGAATTCCCTCCCTTGACCTTTTTTTCCTTATTCAAATTCCTACCTGTCTTTTAAGGCAAGCTCAATTTCTACCTCTCCATTACCTCCTCTCCCAGGGACTTCAAAGGAAGTTGATCTCTGCATTTGCTAAAGTGATATAGCATTTAAAGTTTGTACCATCTAATTTGACATTTAAATATCTGCTTATTTTCATATGTGCTGGCTACCTCTTCTTTCCAAGCAGATTATCATTTCCTGGAGAACAAGTTAACTCTATTATGTACTTCTGATTCTCTCCATCTTTACTCTCTGCGTTGTGTGTGTGTGTGTGTACGTGTGTCTGTGTGTTAGTCACTCAGTTGGTTAGAGTCTGCAACCCCACGGACTGTAGATCACCAGGCTTCTCTGTCCATGGCACTCTTCCTGGCAAGAATACTGGAGTGGGTTGCCATCCAGGGGATCTTCCTGATCCAGGGATCAAACCCCAGTCTCCTGGATTACAGGCAGATTCTTTACAATCTTAGCCACCAAGGAAGCCCTACTCTCTGCGTTAGTCAGAAATGTTTTGGCTGAAAGCAATAGCATCTCAATTCAAATTCTTAAACAAAAAGATTTTTTTTTCCTCAACGTAAATAAAGAAGCTATGGATACAACAAGATTTGGAAGCACATTTGATCTTAGGTGCTTAGGTGCAACATCATCAGAGTTAGTCTCCATCTCTTGGCCCTGCCTTCCTCTGAGAGAATGAGCTCAGGTGGTTTTAGCGAAGGTGGCCAGCAACAATAGAAGGAACATCTGACCAGCTTGGTAAACTGGGCAGAAAGAATGCATATTTTTCTCCGTTATTTTAGAAACTACCCAAGGCTGACTCCCATTGGCCTGGAGAGGGTCATATACTCACTCCTGAACCAGTCACAGCAACTCTGACTAATAAGGCGTAGGTCCTGTGATCAAGTCTTGAACAGGAAAGAGGCAGAGACAGGGTCGCTCCTTGCTGGCAGACCACGTCCATTGAGAAAGGTACCGGGATGCTGTTCCAAAGGAAAATCCGGACATGGTTACTCACAGAAGTGTTAATGATTCTGGGCAGGAAAAAATAGCCCATGTCTGCATGAGTGTCCCACCTGCTTTTTCTTTTAGAACCTTATAAAAGAGCTTTCAAATGTGATCAACTTTCTGAGCTGTTAAATTGTATTTATTTTTTATGCACTATGGTAAAGATCTCGATGGGCAAAATGTGACGTCTAAGAGAGTGCAGGGTCATCTTTTTATTCTTATGTAAACACTGGAAGTCATGACAAGCATAACTTGTGGTGAAACAGCATCACCAAAAGAATTCTCCTTAAACTTTGCTTCAGGCAGATTTGAAAGGGCTGATTAATGTGTATAAACCATCCTATTGAAAGCTAGATTTTATTCTTGTTTCTTGTGCCATTAGAGTTTGATGAAGTTCAGGAATAAAGACCTTCACATTTTGGCGAATTTCAAATAGAAAACAAATTTAATGATAAGTCACAGTCATTATGGGGCCCAAAATCACTGCAGATGGTGACCGCAGTCATGCAATTAAGAGACACTTACTCCTTGGATGGAAAGTTATGCCAAACCTAGACAGCATATTCTGTTTAGTCAATTTTCCAGTAGTCATGTACAGATGTGAGAGTTGGACTATAAAAAAGGCTGAGCACTGAAGAACTGACACTTTTGAGTTGTGGTGCTGGAGCAGACTCTTGAGAGTCCCTTGGACTACAAGGAGATGAAGACCAGTCAATCCCAAAGGAAATCAACCCCAAATATTCATTGGAAGGACTGATGCTGAAGCTCCAATACTTTGGCCATCTGATGTGAAAGCTGACTCATTAGAAAAGACTCTGATGTTGGGAAAGATTGAAGGCAAAAGGAGAAGGGGGTGGCAGAGAAAGAGATGGTTGGATGGTATCACTGACTCAATGGACATGAACCTGAGCAATCTCTGGGATTTAGCGAAGGACAGGGGAGCCTGGTGTGCTGCAGTCCACAGGGTCACAAAGAGCTGGACATGACTTAGCGACTGAACTATAAACATAATGACTTAGTTATAATAAGTAACAATTATTTAGCTTTAATGTTTACTCACCATTACAGAAGCAAACACTCTTTTATTTCTATTCTCTTCAGATACTATTTGCATCCTTGTCCCCACTCCCTCCTCAGGAAATTAGACACAAGCTGAACATTAACTTTGGTGGTTGTCACCATGGGAGAAGTTAGGACATCAATGATGGGGCCAAACTTGGCAGTCTTGAATGGGAAAGTGGATGGGGTTGTACAAGTCAGTCATTAAGTGGGTGAGATGCCAGCTGGTTGAGAATTGCCTGGAGAGAATCTAGAATCAAAAGTTCAGCTTGAGTGAGTCTGTCACCTCAAAGAAAAATACAGGAAAAAAAGCATCAAGTGGTATTTCACTAGAAGCTGGAAGCTAGAAGCCAGATGATATCATGCTGGTGACCACAGAGCAAGACAACACGCTGCTGCTGTTGCTGCTGCTAAGTCGCTTCAGTCGTGTCCGACTCTGTGCGACCCCATAGACGGCAGCCCACCAGGCTCCCCCGTCCCTGAGATTCTCCAGGCAAGAACACTGGAGTGGGTTGCCATTTCCTTCTCCAATGCATGAAAGTGAAAAGGGAAAGAAGTCGCTCAGTCGTGTCCGACTCTTAGCGACCCCATGGACTGCAGCCCACCAGGCTCCTCCGCCCATGGGATTTTCCAGGCAAGAGTACTGGAGTGGGGTGCCATCGCCTTCTCCACACAACACGCTAGCCACAACACACTAGCCACATGTTAATTAAGTGAATAAGCAACTGAAAGCATTTATTAAAACCAGTCAACAAATATGGGTAAACTGGCCTGGAATAGGAATAGAAATGAACGTGATAGCCCCCTCAGAGTCATGAGAAATCCCAGATTATACAGTTCTGTTAAAGAGCTATGTGACAGAAAAAAACATATGTGCTAATTTAAAATTAGAGCATAAAATAGGAAAAGGAGAAAACTTAGAGCTTTGAATCCAGATTCAAATTCAATTTTCTGCCACTTAATAGGCATAACCTTGGTAGAGTTTTGCATTCTTTCCAAGCCTCAGGCTCCCTTTTTGTAAAATAGGGAATAACAGTGACAGTATATACCTCATAAATTGTTCTAAGGATTAAATGAGAAAGTGCATATGAGATACTTAGCACAATACCTGGAATATAACATGTACTAATTAATTATCAGCCATTATTACTATTATTTTCATTTCTAAGGTGAGTTCTTCCAACAAAAGGATGAACCATCAAAATAACTTTGTTTTGTGGAAGCAGGATTAGAAACAAACTGAGTGGATTCAAAGGGTTCAAACTCTTGACAGTATAAAGCCAGATGTTTCTGACTAGACTCTGCAGCAAAGAGTTGTGGTGTTCACATTTGTATCACGTGTCCCTGTACCCAGCATATACTTGTGGAATGAATGGAAGAACGACTCTCAGACACATTCGTGGGGACATATGTCCCCTCAGAAACCATGGAATGGTTCTATATGTGTCAGAATTTAATAGGCAACTCATAGTTCAACCCATAGTTTCTAGAAATGGACTTCCCTGATGGCTCAGCAGTAAAAAATCTGCCTGCAATGCAGGAGAAGTGGGTTTGGGTAGGGAAGATCCCCTGGAGAAGGAAATGGCAACCCACTCCAGTGTTCTTGCCTGAAAAATACCGTTGACAGAGGAGCCTGGCATGCTGTAGTCCAAAGGGTTGCAAAGAGTCAGACATGACTGAGCACACACACAATTTCTAGAAGAGGAGAGATCTTGGTGACAGTATTCATCTCCCTAAAGGATTGTTGTATGTGGATGAAACGTCCTAACATAAGGAACCCTAGAAATTGTCATTGTGTTAGCCTCAGTTTTTATGCTGCTGTTGCTTCCAGAATATTGGAATTTTGTGCCAAGATAAGGCAGAATGGACTATGAGGCTGGGGTCAGATTTAAAGTATGATCCATTTTCAAATTCAAAGTAAATGAGTATATACTCAAGTCTCCACTAATTAAAGCTACTTTGGGAGCTTTAAGTACCTGGGCTGCTTTACCTTATTGTTGCCTTTGTTGTTGTTCAGCAATTCTGCAGTGTGCCTTCTCTCCATGTTAGCTGCTGTTGCAGCTGCTAAGCCGCTTCAGTCGTGTCTGACTCTGTGTGACCTCATAGACTGCAGCCCACCAGGCTCTTCCGTCCATGGGATTTTCCAAGCAAGAGTACTGGAGTGGGGTGCCATTGCCTTCTCCGTCGGAGCGCCTACCGGCTGCCATCTGGGACCATGACTTACATGTGCACTGACACTGTTTCCAAAGAAAACAGGGACAACAACAAATTTTAACCAATCTACTGTAACATCAAAAAAGATCATATACATTAGGAAAGCAGTATACAAAAACATTTTAAAAAAGTAAATTAGCTTTTAACGCACAGTTAAATGCTGTCTAAATAAAGTTTAACCATGGTTAGTGATTGAAACTGAGCTATAAAGTTCAATAGGTTCCAATGACATAGCTATCACATGATTTTTTGCTGGTGATATGCAGGAGAAATGACATCCTCTTTTAAATGCAGAGTCTATTTTGTAACTACTAAACAAATGTGGGCTTAAAGTTATTAGGAAATAAAAGGATAAAAGAGAATATAGGTAAAGAAGACTAATATGATGAAAGAAAAATATATTACAAATAAAGAAACATGAAATTGAAAGAAGGAAGATCGACTAAAAAGAGAATAAAGAAAAATGGAATGGTTTTTTGCTGAACCTGACTTTTGGGTGAGAAATGATGAGATGAAGGGTTTGAGGAAAGGCAGGGAGGTTCCTCTAAACTTCCATATCAAAGAGAAACCGAGATTTTAAGCCCAGAGTCTGGAATTCTCTTGGGACTCTATACAGACCAGCATCTGCCACCGTAATTACAAGAGGTGTCATCTGACCAACCTCAGGCTGCAATGTTAGGCTAGTAGTGTGAAACAAAACAAAATTTTACTTTCTTAACATCCTTTAAACAGGTGTTACTTCCTTTAATAGCACAACCATGCTTGGTTTGAAGGAAGGAAAAACTACATCCTCATTCAATAGCTCGTTCCAAGTATTATTTTTAAGACTATACATTTTCCCCTCTAAAATCCTGACTTCTTAAAGGGTTATAGGTTTACATAGTTTTTTTTCCTTCTTACTTAGATGATGAACAGAGTATTTTTCATTTGAAACACCCAATAGTTATTAAAAGTTCTATAGAGCTTGCCTTTAGAATGCATAATTTATATAATTATAAATTTAAGCTGTCTTATAATCAGGATGAAATTAATTTCCCTTTCATTTGTGTGGCATCTAGTTTCCAGGGTGCTTAGTTGTTGCTGTTTTTGGTTACGACTGAATCTCACAGCTGATATTGTGAGGAAGAAAAAATATTTGGTGATCAACCAAAATTTAACATTTTAACATTTTCCCTGGGGGTAAAATAAGGGATGAAAATTAAGTTATACATGTCTTTAATTCTGGTGACAGTTTAAATTAATCATATGTCACTCTTTAGTGAAACTTGCATCTCATATCCAACATTTATTAAATAAATAAAGCAAACCTTCTAGAGAATAACAGGAATTAAGAGTAACATTTGGCAAATAAAGTAATGAATTAACTATTGCTAGTTACATTTATGTTTCTTCTTTTTTTTAAGATGTTAGCTACAGTCATAAATTGACTTGTATAGCACGTCAGTATAGCACCTCTTTGGGACTTCCCATATGGTCCACTGACTTCACTTGTGATTATCTGTCCTTTCAGACCTTTCAAACCTTTTGTCTATAGCATATCTATCCAAAGTAAACTTTCATAGTTTTCCCTAGCAGTCTGGGCAGAGGACTAACAGTCCTTGAAGTTTGTTATTCTCTTCGACATCTACAGGATTCTTCCCTACTTCACAATAAAAATTGAGTTCTTTATCAGATTTTGGCTTTTATATCAACTCTCATGAACACAGCATGTAGCTAAAGGGGAAAGACTTTTTTTTAGTACTACAAAGGGTATCTAATCTCTCTGGTTGATTTTGAAAAATGCTTTGTATGTCTGTTTCTTTCTTGTATTTTAAAAGACAGTCTGGTAAGTGCTTTCTAAAATTGTCCACTCAACTCAGTTGAATCCTCCGTGTTTCATTACATTTTAGACTAACTCATTGAAAGTGATGGAAAATGCCGATGATTCAGAATCTCCCAAATTCTTGAAGGTTGTTAAGTTATTCGTGGCATTATCTACTTGAGGATATTTTGGGGAGAGAGGCATAAAAGAAAGTACAGGGTGGCTAAAAGCAAACAAATGTACCTTGGGTTCAGAAAAAACTGGGTTTGAGTCCCTGTGCTGTCTATGTCACATACTGTCAGCATGACTTTGGGTGGTTGCTTAACATCACTGACCTCCATCTCCTCACCTGAAAGGAGAGTAAACCTAGCTCATAGGGTTGATGTACAGAGTAAATAAGTTAACTGAGAAAGCACAGAAAATGTCCAACTTACCAAATGACATACAGAACATATTCCATAAATGGTAACCAATATAATTATGTTTTAATATTTATTTTTATGCATTTACTTGGCTGTGCCAGGTCTTAGCTTTGGCACTTGGGATCTTTGGCAATCTTTTCTGTTTGCCAAACAAAGTATGTGGGATCTAGTTTCCCCGACCAGGAATTCAAACTAGGCCTTGCGCACTGGGAGTGTGGGATCTTAGCCACTGGACTGCCAGAGAAGTCCCAGTAACCAATAGTATTAAAAACAGATTAAGAGCTTCCCTGGTGGCTCAGTGGTAAAGAATTTGCCTGCCATTACAGGGAACACAGGTTCGATCTCTGATCCAGGAAGATCACACATGCCGTGGAGCTGCTAAGCCCGTGTGCCACAACAGTTGAGCCTGTGACCTAAAGCCCGTGCTCCACAATAAGAGGACCCACTGCAATGGGAATCGCATGCACTGTAACTAGAGGGTAGTCCCTGCTCGCTACAGCTAGAGAAAAGCCCGAGCAGCACCAAAGACCCAGAACAGCCAAAAAGAAATAAATAAAAATATTTTTTAAAAATACTGAGAAGGAAGAAGTGTCTAAGTGTCTGTTTATAATGTGTTTACCATCAACTGGACAGTTTTTCCCTATTTCTTTTATCCAGTCTTGGAAAAAAAAAACTTTTGGAGTAAGGATAAAAGCTTTCTATACCTATAACTATATAGTTTTACATAAACATTAGAAAAAAATTAATTTTTATTTGGGAACAAAACACTTTGTGCATTAAAAGTGGTGCCTAAATCTTATTTTCAGATAGCTCTGTGTGTTTAATGTCCCTTCTCTGTGCTAAACAGAGAATGAAGGAAGGTATTGGATCAAAGTACATGGTGCAATGTAACCAGAATCAGGAGACCCTGAGCGACAAAAGAACATTGAAAAGCTCGGGAACATGCCATTCCAATACCCTAAAATTGATTCTTAACCCCTCTTACGTCAGGCAACAAAACACAAATGTTGTCTAGTTTCAGGCTCAAGGTTGATCTCCTTAATGAAGCTAATAATAAATGATAGGAAAATTTAATAGATTAGTCAACTCTATCTTGTACGCAGTAAGGATTGTGCGAGAAATAATCTCTCTTTGAGAAAAGGAGGAAAATGTCACTTTAACTCAATCACTAAAAATCACCTTGGAATAAGAGGCTTGTCAAATACATGTGCGCAGATAAAATGAATTACAAAGAGGCTGAACTGCTTGATTAAAATAAGATGAAATTTTCCATTATTTGCAGAAGTTGCATTCACAGTATAATAAAATATATTATTATTGTTTTAAATATTTAATGTGTTAAATACTATATTTAAATATTTTATTTTAAAATAAAAAATTATTATTATTAAATACTTTCTTGATTTTCTTTCCTTTTTCTTTTTTGGCTTGCAGGATCTAAGTTCTCCAACCAGGAATTGAACCCAGGACCTTGGCAGTGAAAGCATATTGTCCTACCACTGGACCAGCAGGGAATTTCCCACAAAATATTATTGTCACAAGAGAAATGCTTTCAAGATTCAGTTTTGGAATTCGCTGGCAGTATGGTACTGGCACAAAAACAAAACTATAGATCAATGGAACAGGGTAGAAAGTTCAGAGATAAACCCACTCACCTATGGTTACCTAACCTATGAAAAGGAACCAAAAATATACAATGGGGAAAAAATAGTCTCTTCAGTGTTGGGAAAACTGGGCAGCTATCTGTGAAAAAATGAAATTAGAATATTTTCTCACACCTAAATTCAAAATGGAGTAAAGACCTAAATGTAAGGTCTTTAACATATTGTCTGGAAACAATAAAACTCCTAGAAGAAAACAGAGAGAGTCCACTCTTTGACATAAGTCTTAGTAAGAATTTTTTGGATTTGTCCCCTCAGACAAGAAAAACAAATGCAAAAATAAACAAATGGGGCTTTTAATTACACTTAAAAACTTTTGCAGGATGAGAAAACCATCAACAAAATGAGAAGACACAATTTTACAATGCAGTATCAGTGGCTGTTCATTTGTTCAAACAAAAGATATGAGTGACATCTAGTGTTCACTGAGTCTATCTGCAACTTTTGCCACTATTTTCATGCATTCACCCCACCTGCAAGATATTGAATGCAACATAAACACGAATGAGAGGTAGCAAATGAAAAAGGTCACTGTGATAATCAGTTCAGTTCAGTTCAGTCACTTAGTCCTGTCCGACTTTCTGTGACCCCATGGACTGCAGCACACCAGGCTTCCCTGTCCTTCACCAACTCCTGAAGCTTGCTCAATCTCATATCCATTGAGTTGATGATGCCATCCAACCATCTCATCCTCAGTCGTCCCTTCTCCTCCTGCCTTCAATCTTTCCCAGCATCAGGGTCTTATCAAATGAGTCAGTTCTTCGCAACAGGTGGCCAAAGTATTGCAGTGTCACTTTCAGCATCAGTTCTTCCCATGAATATTCAGGACTGATTTCCTTTTTAGGATGGACTGGTTGGATCTCCTTGCAGTCCAAGGGACTCTCAAGAGTCTTCTCCAACACCACAGTTCAAAAGCATCAATTCTTTGGCATTCAGCTTTCTTTATGGTCCTACTCTCCACATCCATACATGACTACTGAAAAAACCATAGCTTTGACTAGACAGACATTTGTCAGCAAAGTGATGCCTCTGCTTTTTAATATGCTGTCTAGGTTGGACATAGCTTTTCTTCTAAGGAGCAAGCATCTTTTAATTTCATGGCTACAGTCACCATCTGCAGTGATTTTGGAACCCCAAAAAGCAAAGTCTATCACTGTTTCCGTTGTTTCCCCATCTATTTGCCATGAAGTGATGGGACTGGATGCCATGATCTTCATTTTCTGAATGTTGAGTTTCAAGCCAACTTTTTCACTCTCCTCTTTCACTTTCATCAAGAGGCTCTTTAGTTCTTCTTTGCTTTCTGCCATAAGGGTAGTGTTCCCTGTGTATCTGAGGTTATAGGTATTTTCCTGGCAATCTTGATTCCAGCTTGTGCTTCATCCAGCCTGGCATTTCACATGATGTACTGTGCATATAAGTTAAATAAGCAGAGTGACAATACACAACCTTGACGCACTCCTTTCCCAATTTGGAACCAGTCTGTTGTTCCATGTCCAGTTTTAACTGTTGCTTCCTGACCTGAATACAGATTTCTCAGAAGGCAGGTCAGGTGGTCTGGTATTCTAATCTCTTTAAGAATTATCCACAGTTTGTTGTAATTCACATAGTCAAAGGCTTTGAGATAGTCAATAAAGCAGAAGTAGATGTTTTTCTGGAACTCTTGCTTTTTCCGTGACCCAGCAGATGTTGGCAAATTTGATCTCTGGTTCCTCTGCCTTTTCTAAATCCAGCTTGGACATTTGGAAGTTCACTGTTCACACACTGTGAAAGCCTGGCTTGGAGAATTTTGAGCATTATTTTGCTAGTGTGTGAGATGAGTGCAATTGTGAGGTAGTTTGAACATTGTTTGGCATTGCCTTTCTTTGGGATTGGAATGAAAACTGACCTTTTCCAGTCCTGTGGCCACTGCTGAGTTTTCCAAATTTGCTGACATATTGAATGCAGCACTTTGATAGCATCATCTATTAGGATTTGAAATAGCTCAACTGGAATTCCATCACCTCCACTAGCTTTGTTCATAGTGATGCTTTCTAAGGCCCACTTGACTTCACATTCCAGGATGTCTGGCTCTAGGTGAGTGATCACACCATCATGATTATCTGGGTCGTGAAGATCTTTTTTGTATAGTTCTTCTGTGTATTCTTGCCATCTCTTCTTAGTATCTTTTACTTCTGTTAGGTCCATACCATTTCTGTCCTTTATTATGCCCATCTTTGCATGAAATGTTCCCTTGGTAGCTCTAATTTTCTTGAAGAGATCTCTAGTCTTTCCCATTCTATTGTTTTCCTCTGTTTCTTTGCACAATCACTGAGAGTCTTTCTTATCTCTCTTTGCTCTTTTTTGGAATTTTGGATTCAAATGGATATATCTTATCTTTGCATGAAATGTTCCCTTGGTAGCTCTAATTTTCTTGAAGAGATCTCTAGTCTTTCCCATTCTATTGTTTTCCTCTGTTTCTTTGCACAATCACTGAGAGTCTTTCTTATCTCTCTTTGCTCTTTTTTGGAATTTTGGATTCAAATGGATATATCTTTCCTTTTCTCCTTTGCCTTTCACGTCTCTTCTTTTCTCAGCTATTTGTAAAGCCTCCTCAGACAACCATTTTGCCATTTGCATTACTTTTTCTTGGAGATGGTCTTGATCACTGCCTCCTGTACAATGTCACAACCTCCGCCCATAGTTCTTCAGGCACTCTGTCTATCAGATCTAATTCCTTGAATCTGTTTGTCACTTCTACTGTATAATCATAAGCGATTTGATTTAGGTCTTACCTGAATGGCCTAGTGGTTTTCTTCAATTTAAGTCTGAATTTTGCAATAAGGAGTTCATGATCTGAGCCACAGTCAGCTCCTGGTCTTGTTTTTGCTGACTGTATAGAGCTTCTCTATCTTTGGCTGCAAAAAATATAATCAATCTGATTTCGGTGTTGACCATCTGGTGATGTCAATGTGTAGAGTCTTCTCTTGTGTTGTTGGAAGAGGGTGTTTTCTATGACCAGTGTGCTCTCTTAGCAAAACTCTACTAGCCTTTCCCCTGCTTCATTCTGTATTCCAAGGCCAAATTTGCCTGTTACTCCAGGTATCTCTTGACTTCCTACNTGACCATCTGGTGATGTCAATGTGTAGAGTCTTCTCTTGTGTTGTTGGAAGAGGGTGTTTTCTATGACCAGTGTGCTCTCTTAGCAAAACTCTACTAGCCTTTCCCCTGCTTCATTCTGTATTCCAAGGCCAAATTTGCCTGTTACTCCAGGTATCTCTTGACTTCCTACTTTTGCATTCCAGTCCCCTATAATGAAAATGACATCTTTTTTGGGTGTTAGTTCTAGCAGGTCTTGTAAGTCTTCATAGAACCATTCAACTGGTTGGATCTCCTTGCAGTCCAAGGGACTCTCAAGAGTCTTGTCCAACACCACAGTTCAAAAGCATCAATTTTTTAGCGCTCAGCCTTCTTTATGGTCCAACTCTCACATCCATACATGACTAGTGGAAAAACCATAGCTTTGACTAGACAGACCTTTGATGGCCAAGTAATGTCCTTGTTGCCAGAGCAAAACACACATCCGTCCTGGAGTTAGGAAGCCTATGGGCCTGCAGGGGAAGATGGGGCATTTGCAGACCGGGCTCTGGTCCCAAGCCAACCATGTGGGGCTGCACAAGTGCCTGAGCAGGCTGCTGAGCACAGACACATAAAAGCAGCAGCCCCTTCACCTCTGCCCTTCAAATACCATGAGAAGATGGCCCCTGTGGCCTCTCCTAACTGTAAACCTTTGGGGAGGAAATTCTGGGACATATAACCCAGCCCCGACCCTACTGATGTATCACCAACCCACAATCCTCCTTCTTCAGCCTTGAGTTTCTCAGAAGGAGAGATCATGTCTAGCTCAGTACATTACATTTATTCAGCAGATTTGTATTGGGCATCTACTATGTGCCCTGTGCCGAATGCTGGGCACACAGAGCTGACTTGGACCTAAGCCTGATCTGAGGACCAACCAGGGGGAGCATCACTCTGGTTTCAGGGCTGGATTCCCTGCCTTGACCTCACTCTGCTCCTTGGAGAGGGTGTGTTGCCTGGATCAGGCACTTCTACACTCTCCATGCAGGGACTCTGTGAGGATTAAGTGAGGTTATCTGGGGAGGCCTTACAAATAGCTGTGAAAAGAAGAGAAGTGAAAAGCAAAGGAGAAAAGGAAAGATATAAGCATCTGAATGCAGAGTTCCAAAGAATAGCAAGGAGAGATAAGAAAGCCTTCCTCAGCGATCAATGCAAAGAAACAGAGGAAAACAACAGAATGGGAAAGACGAGAGATCTCTTCAAGAAAATCAGAGATACCAAGGGAACATTTCATGCAAAGATGGGCTCGATAAAGGACAGAAATGGTATGGACCTAACAGAAACAGAAGATATTAAGAAGAAGTGGCAAGAATACACAGAAGAACTGTACAAAAAAGATCTTCACGACCCAGATAATCACGATGGTGTGATCACTCACCTAGAGCCAGACATCCTGGAATGTGAAGTCAAGTGGGCCTTAGAAAGCATCACTATGAACAAAGCTAGTGGAGGTGATGGAATTCCAGTTGAGCTATTTCAAATCCTGAAAGATGATGCTGTGAAAGTGCTGCACTCAATGTCAGCAAATTTGGAAAACTCAGCAGTGGCCACAGGACTGGAAAAGGTCAGTTTTCATTCCAATCCCAAAGAAAGGCAATGCCAAAGAATGTTCAAACTCCCGCACAATTGTACTCATCTCACACACTAGTAAAGTAATGCTCAAAATTCTCCAAGCCAGGCTTCAGCAATATGTGAACCGTGAACTTCCATATGTTCAAGCTAGCTTTAGAAAAGGCAGAGGAACCAGAGATCAAATTGCCAACATCCACTGGATCATGGAAAAAGCAAGAGAGTTCCAGAAAAACATCGATTTCTGTTTTATTGACTATGCTAAAGCCTTTGACTGTGTGGATCACAATTAACTGTGGAAAATTCTTAAAGAGATAAGAATACCAGACCACCTAACCTGCCTCTTGAGAAACCTGTATGCAGGTCAGGAAGCAACAGTTAGAACTGGACATGGAACAACAGACTGGTTCCAAATCGGAAAAGGAGTACGTCAAGGCTGTATATTGTCACTCTGCTTGTTTAACTTATATGCAGAGTACATCATGAGAAATGCTGGGCTGTATGAAGCACAAGCTGGAATCAAGATTGCCGGGAGAAATATCAATAACCTCAGATATGCAGATGGCACCACCCTTATGACACAAGGTGAAGAGAAACTAAAAAGCCTCTTGATGAAAGTGAAAGAGAAGAGTGAAAAAGGTGGCTTAAAGCTCAACATTCAGAAAATGAAGATCATGGCATCTGGTCCCATCACTTCATGGGAAATAGATGGGGAAACAGTGGAAACAGTGTCAGACTTTGTTTTGGGGGGCTCCAAAATCACTGCAGATGGTGACTGCAGCCATGAAATTAAAAGATTCTTACTCCTCAGAAGGAAAGTTATGACCAATCTAGATAGCAGAGACATTACTTTGCCAACTAAGGTCCGTCTAGTCAAGGCTGTGGATTTTCCTGTGGTCATGTATGGATGTGGGAGTTGGACTGTGAAGAAAGTTGAGCACTGAAGAATTGATGCTTTTGAACTGTGGTGTTGGAGAAGACTCTTGAGAGTCCTTTGGACTGCAAGGAGATCCAACCAGTCCATTCTGAAGGAGATCAACCCTGGGATTTCTTTGGAAGGACTGATGCCAACGCTGAAACTCCAGTACTTTGGCCACCTCATGCGAAGAGTTGACTCATTGGAAAAGACTCTGATGCTGGGAGGGATTGGGGGCAGAAGGAGAAGGGGATNTGGACTGTGAAGAAAGCTGAGCACTGAAGAATTGATGCTTTTGAACTGTGGTGTTGGAGAAGACTCTTGAGAGTCCTTTGGACTGCAAGGAGATCCAACCAGTCCATTCTGAAGGAGATCAACCCTGGGATTTCTTTGGAAGGACTGATGCCAACGCTGAAACTCCAGTACTTTGGCCACCTCATGCGAAGAGTTGACTCATTGGAAAAGACTCTGATGCTGGGAGGGATTGGGGGCAGAAGGAGAAGGGGATGACAGAGGATGAGATGGCTGGATGGCATCACTGACTCGATGGACTTGAGTCTGAGTGAACTCCAGCAGTTGGTGATGGACAGGGAGGCCTGGCGTGCTGCAAATCATGGGGTCGCAAAGAGTCGGACACGACTGAGCGACTGAATTGAACTGAACTGAGCTTGAGCTCTCTTGGAACTGCGTCTGCATATGGACATTGCTCTGACCTATTAGACACTCTGATTTCTTCAGCATCAGATTGACCTCAGATCCCAGTAGCTTGAAGGTGACTGTCAAGGAGCTGGGTTTTGTTTTTTCTTTTATTGTTGTTGCTTAGTTGCTCAGTTGTGTCTGACTCTTTTGCAACCCCATGGGCTGTAGCCCACAAGGCTTCTCTGTCCATAGGATTTCCCAGGCAAGACTACTGGAGTGGGTTGCCATTTCCTTCTCCAGGGGATCTTCCTGACCTGGGAATCAAACCTGTGTCTCCTGCATTGGCAGGTAGATTCTTTACCACTGAGCCACCAGGGAAGTCCCCAATACTTCCTTTCTTCTTTTACCAATATTTTTTTAACAAACTTTCCGTGGATGTGTTTATGTGATGAATTATACATAATATAAAACTTGCCATCTTGGGGTATAGAGTTCAGTGGCATTTAAGTACACTTACATTGTTGTGCATGCATTACCACCATCCATTTCCAGAACGATTTCCATCTTGTGAAACTTTCATGAGACTCTATCCTCATGAAACAATTCCTTGCTCCTCCCACCCTGGCAGCTACTTTCTGTCTCTATGGATTTGGCGACTCCAGGTCCCTCATGCAGGTGGCGTCATGCACTATTTTGTGTGTGGGTGTGATTGACTTGTTTTGCTTGGCATGCTGTCCCCCAGTTTCATCCATGGTGCAGCATCCTCAGAATTTCCTTCTTATTTTCGGGCTGAATGGTGTTACATTCAATGTATATATCACGCTGTGTTTATCCATTCATCCCCCGATGGACACTTGGTTGCTTCCCCCGTTAGGTTGTTGTGAATAGTGCTGCTGTGAACTTGAGTTACAAATACATGTGTGTGTGTGTGTGTGTGTGTGTGTGTGTGTGGTGTGTGTGTATAAGCACATGGAGCTGGAAAAGAGCAGTTCTGAAAAGGAAGGGTTACAAGGCAGACAAAAGTAATAGATGTTCACTGCTTTTAGTTTTCTTGTTTGCTAGAAAAATGAATAGACTAAACCAAATCTCTACACATTTTGAAACTGGTTTGCACTTTTAATATCAAGAGAAACTCATGATACTCGCAATTTCTTTTAACATTTTAGATTTTCAAGTTACAAAAATAGTTCAGAAAGTTCCCTTACATCCTTCACCCAGCTTCTGCTAATGTTAACTTAGAAAGTTCAGCAAGACCAATGGTTTCCTTGAGATCAAGTCAACCAGCAGAGGAGTGCTTGGAACCACTCTCAGTGTTGGGCTGGAGCAGGCCACAGCAAGTGGGGGCTCAGTACAAACAGATGATGAATTTCAGAGAACAGCAGCTCAAGTCCTCAGTCAGTTGTGCTCCTGAGAGCTGGGAGCCTGGGAGGCAATTCTCATGACCACCATGGTCAGTGAACTTGACGAAAGAATATTAGAAATTACACATTCAGAAAAGTGAAAGGAAATAAGATTGCGAATAATGAACAGAGCCTCTTCAGTCTGTAGGACATTTTAAGTGGTCTAACACAAGTATAATTTGAATCCCAGAATGAAAAAAGAAATCAAATGAGACCCAAAAGAGCTGACAAAAAATAGTTGAAATTTTCTCAAAGTTGGTGGAAATAATCTACTTACATATCAGAAGTGAAAGTGTTAGTAGCTCAGTTCAGTTCAGTTCAGTCGCTCAGTCGTGTCTAACTCTTTGCAACTCCATGAATCGCAGCACGCCAGGCCTCTCTGTCCATCACCAACTCCCGGAGTTCACTCAGACTCACGTCCATCGAGTCAGTGATGCCATCCGGCCATCTCATCCTCTGTCGTCCCCTTCTCCTCCTGCCCTAATCCCTCCCAGCATCAGAGTCTTTTCCAATGAGTCAACTCTTCGCATGAGGTGGCCAAAGTACTGGAGTTTCAGCTTTAGTTCCTTCCAAGGAGCAAGCGTCTTTTAATTTCATGGCTGCAGTCACCAACTGCAGTGATTTTGGAGCCCAGAAAAATAAAGTCAGCCACTGTTTCCACTGTTTCCCCATCTATTTCCCATGAAGTGATGGGACCAGATGCCATGATCTTCGTTTTCTGAATGTTGAGCTTTAAGCCAACTTTTTCACTCTCTTCTTCCACTTTCATCAAGAGGCTCTTTAGTTCTTCTTCACTTTCTGCCATAAGGGTGGTGTCATCTGCATATCTGAGGTTATTGATATTTCTCCCAGCAATTTTGATTCCAGCTTGTGCTTCCTCCAGCCCAGCGTTTCTCATGATGTACTCTGCATAGAAGTTAAATAAGCAGGGTGACAATATACAGCCTTGACGTACTCCTTCTCCTATTCGGAACCAGTCTGTTGTCCCATGTCCAGTTCTAACTGTTGCTTCCTGACCTGCATACAGGTTTCTCAAGAAGCAGGTCAGGTGGTCTGGTATTCCGATTTCTGAATTTTCCACAGTTTATTGTGATCCACACAGTCAAAGGCTTTGGCATAGTCAATAAAGCAGAAATAGATGTTTTTCTGGAACTCTCTTGCTTTTTCCATGATCCAGCGAATGTTGACAATTTGATCTCTGGTTTCTCTGCCTTTTCTAAAACCAGCTTGAACATCTGGAAGTTCACATATTACTGAAGGCTGGCTTGGAGAATTTTAAGCACTGCTTTACTAGCGTGTGAGACAAGTGCAATTGTGCGGTAGTTTGTGCATTCTTTGGCATTGCCTTTCTTTGGGATTGGAATGAAAACTGACCTTTTCCAGTCCTGTGGCCACTGCTGAGTTTTCCAAATTTGCTGGCCATATTGAGTGCAGCACTTTCACAGTGTCATCTTTCAGGATTTGAAATAGCTCAACTGGAATTCCATCACCTCCAATAGCTTTGTTCGAAGTGATGCTTTCTAAGGCCCACTTGGCTTCACATTCCAGGATGTCTGGCCCTAGGGGAGTGTATGAACCACCTCAGACTATAGCAACTTCTCACAGGCCTCTGCTGAAGCAGGTACTCCCCACACACCCCAACTGTGTCTGCCATACCCTTTTATCTCCCCAGCCTGACTGAGAGGTGAGCCATAATAAGCTGCTATTTTCACCCCCTCTTGTCTTGGCAGGGAACAGACACCAGAGGGTTGCCTACAAGCAGCTGTTACTGGTATTCAGTCACTAAGTTGTGTCTGACTCTTTGTGTCTCTATGGATATAGCATGCCAGTCTCCTTTGTCCTCCACTATCTCCTGGAGTTTGCTCAAATTCATGTCCATTGAGTCAGTGATGTTATCTAACCATCTCATACTCTGTTGCCCCTTCTCCTTTTGCCTTCAATCTTTCCCAGCACCAAGGTCTTTTCCAATGGATTGGTTCTTCTCATCAGGTGGCCAAAGTATTAAAGCTTCAACAGAGGTGGGACCAAAACCAAAGCTAAGCTCCAGGGACTATGTGAACAAAGAAAAAGGGAAGGCACTCTTACAGCTACAGGTGCAGCAGATTAAATACCTGCTATCAGCCTGAGACTGTGGGCTTTGGAGCAACTGTATATCAATAAAATGGACAATCTGGAAGAAATGGACAAATTCTTAGAAAAGTATAACCTTCCAAGACTGAACCAGGAAGAAACAGGAAATACGAACATACCAATCACAGGCACTGAAATCAAAACTACAATCAAAAATCTTCCAACAAACAAAAGCCCAGGACCAGATGGCGTCACAGGTAAATTCTACTAAACATTTAGAGAAGAGTTAACATCTACCCTCCTCAAATTCTTCCAGAACACTGCAGAAAAGAAACTTCCAAACTCATTCCATAAGGCCACCATCACCCTGATACCAAAACCAAATGAAGACACCACAAAAAAAGACAATTACAGGCCAACAGCACTGACGAACACAGATGAAAAAATCCAAAACAAAATTTTAGCAAACAGAACCCAACAATATAGTAAAAGGATCATACACCATGATCAAGTGGGGTTTATCCCGCCATAAAAAAATTAGGGTTAGGGTTAGGGGCTTCTCCAATATACATGAGTCAATGTGATGGTACCATATTAACAAACTGAAAGATAAAAAGCATACCGTCATCTCAATAGATGCAGAGGAAGCTTTTAACAAAATTCAACACTCATTTATAATTAAAAACTCTCCAGAAAGTAGGCACAGAAGGAACCTACCTAAACATAATAAAGGCCATATACAACAAACCCACAGAAAACATTCTCACTTTTAAAAACTAAAAGTATTTCCACTAAGATCAGGAAGAAGACAAGGGTAATCACTCCCACCATTATTATTCAATATAGTTTTGGAAGTCTCAGTAACAGCAATCAGAAAAAGAAATAAAAAACATCTAGATTGGAAAAGAAAAAACAAAACTCTCACTATTTGAAGATGACATGGTATTATACATAGAAAACCCTAAAGATGCCACCAGAAAATTACTAGAGCTAATCAGTGAATATAGTAAAGTCACAGGATATAAAACACACAGAAATCCCTTGCATTCCTATACACTAAAATAGTAAAGTCACAGGATATAAAACACACAGAAATCCCTTGCATTCCTATACACTAACAATAAAATATTAGAAAGAAATTAAAGAAACAATTCCATTAACTATTGCAACAAAAAGAATAAAATACCTAAGAGTAAACCTACCTAAAGAGAGCAAAGACCTCTATGCATAAAACTATAAGACATGATTAAAGAAATCAAAGATGACACAAACAAATGGAGAGATATAACATGTTCTTGGATTGGAAGAATTAATATTATGATAATACCACCCAAAGCAATCTACAGATTCAATGCAATCCCTATCCGACTACCAATGACATTTTTCACAGAACTAGAACAGAAAATTACAATCTGTATGGAAACACAAAAGACTCACTCCAAAGCAATCTTGAAAAAAACATACCTAGAGAAATCAACTTTCCTACCTTCAGACTATACTACAAAGCTACAGTCATCAATACAGAACGGTATTGGCACAAAAACAGAAATATAGACCAATGGAACAAGATAAAAAGCCCAGAGATAAACCCACACACCTATGGGCACCTTATCTTTGACAAAGGAGGCAGGAATATATACAATGGAGAAAAGACTGCCTCTTCAGTAAGTGGTGCTGGGAAAACTGGACAGCTACATGTAAAAGAATGAAACTAGAACACTTCCTAATATTATACACAAAATAAACTCAAAATGGATCAAAGATTTAAATGTAAGGCTAGAAACTATAAATTCTCAGAGGAAAACACAGGCAGTATATCCTTCACCACAAATTACAGCAAGATCCTATTTGACTCACCTCCTAGAGTAATGGAAATAAAAACAAAAATAATCAATGAGACCTAATTAAAATTAAAAGCTTTTGCACAAGAAAGGAAAGATTAAACAATTTTAAAAGATAACCCTCAGAATGGGAGAAAATAACTGCAAATGAAGCAACTGACAAAGGATTAATCCCCAAAATATATATGCAACTCATATAGCTCAATATCAAAAAATGAACAGCCCAATCAAAAAATGAGCACCAGAAACAGGTATTTCTTCAAA
Source organism: Aepyceros melampus (assembly GCA_006408695.1). Lineage (NCBI taxonomy): Eukaryota > Metazoa > Chordata > Mammalia > Artiodactyla > Bovidae > Aepyceros > Aepyceros melampus. The sequence continues at coordinate 648,066 of SJXQ01001978.1, forward strand.
GAAGACAAACAGATGGCTAATAAACACATGAAAAAATTGCTCAACATCACTTAGAGAAATGCAAATCAAAACTACAATGAGGTATCACTTCATACCAGTCAGAATGATCAACAAAAAAACTACAAACAATAAATGCTGGAGAGGATGTAGACAAAAGGGAACCCTACTGCCCTCTTGGTGGGAATGTAAATTGATACAGCCACTATGGAGAACAGTATGGAGATTCCTTAACAAACTAGTAATAAAACTACTATATGACCCAGCAATCCCACTACTGGGCAAATACTCTGAGAAAACCACAACGCAGAAAGACACAAGCACCCCAGTGTTCACTGCAGCACTACTGGGAATAGCCAGGACAGGGAAGCATCCTAGATGTCCATCAACAGATGAATGGATAAAGAAGTTGTGGCACATATATACAATGACATAATACTCAGCCATAAAAAGGAATGAATTTGAGTCAGTTGTAGTGAGCTGGACGAACCTAAAGCATGTTACACAGAGCTAAGTAAGTCAGAAAGAGAAAAACTAATACCGTATATTAACACATACAGATGGAATCTAGAAAAATAGTACTGATGAACTTATTTATTCTCTGACATAGAGAATGGTCTGGTGGACACAGGGGGACAGAGAGGGTAAAACAAATTGAGAAAGTATCACTGACATATATACACTATGCTTATTCACATAGTCCTGTCCAATCTTTGCAACCCCGTGGACTATAGATTGCCCAGCTCCTCTGTCCATGGGGATTCTCCAGGTGAGAATACTGGAATGGGTTGCCATGCCCTCGTCTAAGCTATCTTCCCAACCCAGGGATGGAACCCTGGCCTCCGGCATTGCAGGGAGATTCTTTACCGTGTGAGCCACCAGGGAAGCCCATGAATACGGGAGTGGGTAGCCTACCCCTTTTTATGCTGTCAAGTGTAAAATATGTACTAGAGGGAAGCTGCTGTATAACACAGGGAGCCCAGCCTAGCACTCTATGATAACCTATACGGGTGGAATGGGTAGGGAGAGACTCAAGAGGGGATATATAGATAGATAGATAAAAATATGACTGATTCATGTTGATGTACAGTAGAGACCAGCACAACACTGTAAAGCAATTATCTTTCAATTTAAAAAAAAAACACCAACCAGCAAAAATGCACCCTCAAAACTATACCAAGGCATATAGTTTTCAAACTGCTGAAAATCCAAGATAAAGTGCTAAAAAAAAGCCATAGGGAAAAAACATCTTACCTATAGAGCAACAAAGATAAGAATTATATCCGACTTCTCAGAAACCATGCAAGCAATAGGAAAGTAGAGTAAAATATTGTTGAAAGATGTTCTTTAGACAGAAGGAATATTATCTAAGTCAGAAACTCAGATCTACATTAACAAAGGAAGAATACCAAAGAAGGAATAAGTGAAGACAAAATAAAAACTTTTATTTTTCTTATTCTTTGTTCATAGTCTTTAATTGAAATGACAATAAAGGAAATAGCTATTTAAAATAAAACCACACAGCTGCTTCAGCCTAAATTAAGAGGTGGCACCAGGTGTGAGGTTCACATTCTGGGTGGACAACTGTAACGCAACCTCAATGATCTGGGGCTTGTCTATGATCCTGGCTGTGTGGTTACCCTTCTCCATAATCCCAATAATCCATACCTGTCGGCCTTCACCATATTTGGGGACTTTATCTCTGCACAGAACTGAGCTACTTGCTCATAAACAAACAGATCAGGAGGCCTCTTGACATCTCCGGACAGGTCTCATGCATAAGGCCAAACATGTTTCCACAAGCCTTGCTCACAACTGCCATCTTGGCCAGGATAGGAAGGTTATGAATCACAAAGAACACCTTGTTTCTCTGCTGTCTGGCCAGGTTTTGTGCGTGGCCCAGAATCCCAAAGCCTGTGATGTTGGTGGCTGCATGGGCATTGAATGTACACACAAGTCCTGCCACTGTCCTGTTGAGCCTGGCCATGTTCATCATTGCCTCCTGGTACTCCAGCTCCACGTCTTCCTGGGGAACCACTAGCTTGATTTCATTCCATTTCTCAGAAATGTCCAGCCACTGGTGCATGGCCATGATCACTTGCATCCCCAAACATTTTGTCAGCACAAGCACACCCAGCACTACATTATCTGGCATGACAAATTCATTGGGGTGGCAGACAGTTGTATCCACAACAACCCATGGGTTTAACACAGGGGTTTAGCTCTGTTTGGCCACCCATTATAGACATTCCCACAACCTCTGCTGCATCTTTAGAACCCTGTATATTTAGGGGCATTACTTTATCCCTTTCCCTGTTGGTCATTTTATAACTGATTCCAAGAAGCATCAGCATGTTGTCACAGTCTGTGCCCCCAGTGGCACAGAGGTCACTGAGGACATTGGCAAAGGCTATCCTGCCCATCACATAAGGGTCAGCGACCACGGGCTAAATGTAATCTGCAGTTTGAACCAAGGGAAGACTGCCATGCCTCAGAGGAAAAACACAAGTGTCCATCCCAATGCCAAGTCTTGGCATATCTGCTACAAGAAACTGCTCTTCTTCTTGGAAGTGGTTCTCCTGTAAGGACTCTAGCAATTTCTGCAGAACATCTTAGAGCCCTTTGAAGCCAGAGCCCTTCAGTTAAGTGAACCTAGTTAACTAGAAGCTGTTTTCCAATTCATAACTTTCCCAATTAAAGTACTCCTGCTCAGATATGGTTCTTGAGCCCACATACCTCACAGTTGGGCTCCTCCCTCCCTCTCCTATGAGGCTGGTTTCTTTATAGATTCACTGGTTTGCTTTGCATCCTCTGCCTCCTCCCACAAACAGGACTCTGTGTTAAGGTACCAACAAATTTAAAGCAAGAGAAATCATGCAATGTCTGCTCTCAGACCACAATGAAATTAAACTAGAAATCAATTAGAAAAACAACAGGAAAATCTCAAAATAAATGAGATTAAACAACATACTTTAAATAACTCATGGCTCAAAGAAGAAATCTCAAGAGAAACATAAAAATACTTTGAATCAAATGAAAATGAAAACACAACTTATCAAACTTTCTGGGATGCAAGAAAAGCAATGCTTAGAGGGGATTTATAGCATTGAGTGCATACACTGGGAAAAAAGATCTAAAATCAATCATCTAACCTTAGGGAACCAGAAAAAAACAAACAAACAAACAGAGAGAGAGCAAATTAAATACAAAGTAAGCAGAAGAAAAAATAATAAAAACTACAGCAGAAATCAATGAAATTGAAATTGAGAAGTGAATAGAGAAAATGAACCAAAACAAAAGCTGATGTATTTTTTAAAAAGTCAATAAAATTGATAAACCACTAGTTAGGCTGACTAAACAAAGAGAGGACATAAGTTTCTAGTATCAGAAATGAAAGAAGGGACATCACTACAGACCTCTTGGAGATTAAAATAATAATAAAGGAATACTATGAACAACTCTCGGAGAAGGCAATGGCACCCCACTCCAGTACTCTTGCCTGGAAAATCCCATGGGCGGAGGAGCCTGCTAGGCTGCAGTCCATGGAGTCGCTAAGAGTCGGACACGACTGAGCGACTTCACTTTTACTTCTCACTTTCATGCATTGGAGAAGGAAATGGCAACCCACTCCAGTGTTCTTGCCTGGAGAATCTCAGGGACGGGGGAGCCTGGTGGGCTACCGTCTATGGGGTCGCACAGAGTCGGACACGACTGAAGCGACTTAGCAGCAGCAGCAGCATGAACAACTCTATGTCCACAGATTTGATAACCTCAACGAACAGACCAATTCTCTTGAAAGACACAATCTGCCAACACTCACATTAAAAAACAAAAAAGACAGTCTGACTATACCTATTAAAGAAATAGAATTCATAATTAACCTTCCACAACAAAAAGCAACAGGCCCAGGTGGATTCACTAATAAATTCTACCAAATATTTAAGGAAGAAATTATACAAATTCTCTACAATCTCTTTCAGAGGATAGAAGCAGAGGGAATACTACATAAGTTATTCTATGTGATCACATTAACCCTATCACTAAAACTAGACAAAAATGTTACAAGTACAGACCAATATCTCTCATGAACACAGATGCAAAACTTAACAAAATATTAGCAAATTGAACCTAACAATACATAAAAAGAATTATACACCATGACCAATTGGAATTTATCCCAGATGTGCATGCTAGTTCAACATTCAAAAATTAATTAACATAATGCAATGCATAAACAGAATGAAAAAGAAAAATCACATGATCATATTCAATAGATTCAAAAAAAGCAGTGGATAAAATCACTCATCCATGGGAAAACTTCTTGAAAAATTAGGAATAGAGAATTTTCTCAATTTAATGGAGAATAATCTATAAAGAAAAACATATAGCTAACATCATACTAAGAGGAAAAAACTCAAAGCTTTCCCATTATAAATAGGAAAAAGGCTACGATGGCCCTTTCACTCCTTTTCAATACTATACTGGACATACCAGCTAACACAATAAGACAAGAAAAGGAAATAAAAGGCATATAAACAAGGAAGGGAAAAAGTAAAACTGTCTTTTTTCACAAATCACACTATCATCTAAGTAGAAAACCCAACAAAATCAACAAAATTCCTAGAAGTAATTATACTGAGGTTCTGATATACAAGAATAGTAGTCAATCACATTCCATATACCAGAAATGAACAAGTGTAACTTGAAATCTGATGCTTTCCAAGTGGTGCAATGGTAAAGAATACATCTGCCACTGCAGCAGATGCAACAGACACAGGTTCAATCCCTGAGTCAGAAAATCCCCTGGAGTAGGAAATGGCAACCCATTCTAATAGTCTTGCCAAGAAAATTCCATCAACAAAGGAGCCTGGTGGGCTACAGTCTTTGCAAAGAGTCAGGCACTACACGCACACATGATTTTGAAATTTAAAGCACAATACCATTTACATTGGTAATAAAATAATGTACAAGATCTATATGAGGAGAGCTATAAAACTCTGATTAACAAAATTAAGTAAAAATTAACTAACTAAAGGGATTCCATGTCATGGGACAGAAAGACTTATATAATGTCAAGATACCAATTTTACAAACCTGATCTGTAGATTCAATATAATCAAAATCAAAATTCCAGTAATTTTGTACATACAAACAAACTCATTCTAAAGTTTATATGGAGAGAAGGAAATGGCAACCTGCCAGGGTCCAGCCCCGGTGGATCCAGGGTAATTCGAAGGGGAGACGGCATAGCGTCTTAGAAAGAATTATTTAATTAGAAATATAAGAGAGATTAGAAAAAAAGAGTATAGTAGGAAAATTTAGTGGAGAAAAGAGGCTGAAAAACTTGGTTTACGCGGAGAACTAATAAAACCTCAGGACAAGAGGTTTGCACCGTCTACATTAGGCCACCAGCACCCTCTTGAATAGTGGAGGGTGCCCCGCCTTAGGCTCCCTCTCGCTTGGGTCTTAGAAGCCAGGGTAAGTAAGTAGACTTGGTGAGCCTCCACATTCCAGATGGGAATTCAGCCTGAAAAGGAGAGGGAGGGAGAGGGAGAAAGAGAGAGAGATCCAACATGGGGGGAGCCAGATTTCCAAGAAACCAGTTCGAGAAGCTGGTCTAAGAAACTGGTCCATCCTTCATTGTTCGGAAACGCCTTTTATACTTTTGATTGTACATAGAGATCAATGGATAATACAAAATTATGCAGTGTCAGCAGCCCTGACTCTTATTGAGACCAGGCTTTCTCTCTGCATACCTAGCTGTATATACACAAGTCTTAGGTGATTTATATCATCTTCTGGCCAGAAGGCCAATTAACATTTATGGCCCTTTTCTGATAAGGGTCTGTCAACCAGAGTGTTTATTTGTGTTGTTCTTCCCAAAGTCTGGTGCCACTCTCAGAAAGCACTAAATAAACTTACATTCTTACATAGCAAGGACACAACAATTTATAACAATGAAAGAAGTACAGTGATTTATAACAAAATGAAAAGTAATTAACTCAAAAGTCTAGTGTTGCTAACATCAAAACTATTATATTCCTTTTTCTATATCCCAATTACATTGATTAATATCCTTCAGGTGCCTAAAAGATAAATAATATAGAGGCCTGGCAACAGTCACTGACTCAACAGTGAAAACTGTCTATCAATGTAATTCTTACCTTTTTTTTAAAAAAGGCTCTGTATCTTTAAGATGCTTTAAGCTTTGTGCCTCTCTCGGTTGGGGGCCATAAACAACCACAAGTTGTAAAAGTCCGGTAAGTTAGAAAGCCATCAAAGGGGTTTAAACTGAGACATTCTTTTTATATGCAGGAGACTGTTAATTGGGGCCCTAAGTTAATTCCTTTTAGAGGAAGGTGATCAGGGATGGCCCCCTGTTATGTCAGAATAGTGGAAAGCACAGTACAATAAGGCAGGCAGACTCTAGTTTTTGGGGGTAGATGTTCAGGAAAGCCCAGGGGGAACCCCTGAAGCTAGATTACACCTTTGCGTATGTCTGGCTTCTTTCCTCATGACCTTTGCCACAGGCGGGATTCCTCACGCTGGCTCCCAGCAGCAACCCACTCCAGTACGCATGCCTGGGTAATCCATGGACAGAGGAGACTGGCAGGCTACAGTCCATGGAGTCGCAAAAAAGTCAGATACAACAGAACAACTAAACAACAACAACAAAAGCAAACCACCTATTCCAACCAGTGCAGCCTGCCAGCCTGGGTCATCCCGTGTCCCACACCCCCACCCACCAAACTAAACACTGGACTAAAATGAAAATACTGCTTTTGCTAAGACATCAATGAAACGATTTGGATTAAGTTGAGTGATTACATCAGAAGAAGGGTTGGTCATCTGGAGAGCTGGCCAGTCCTGGTACATGCTCTCTGGAGTCTGTCTGTCTCCCAAGAGAAATGTGGTCTCAGACAAAGGCACTGACCACTGCTCTGCCTCCATCAGGTCCACACACACATACATGTCAGCTTGAGATAAACTCATTTCAAATACTTTCTTTCACGCACTGAACTTGAGTATGACAATTAGTAGTCCTTGTTTGAATAAAGACTCACTCAATTAGTGGTTGGATAATCTTACAAAAGTCACTTAATTGGTCTCAGCCTGTTTCTTCTTCTCTAAAACGGGGGATAATCTTAAGTAGAGCTACCAGTTCTTAATGTTCAATAAATATTTATAAAGTCCCCACTATACGCCAAGTATATGGTTGAATTTTTTTTTTTTTTTTAAGATTTTGCATGTAAAAAGAAGCTGATTCCAGTCTGGCCCAGAGTAAACCTAATTTTCACTACTAAGAATGTGTCTCTTCCACATTCCATAGGCAATGTTCATTTGTCAGCCAACGGAAAACCATTAGCAGCAACTTTTGCCCCCAGAATTGTGATACTATTTACAAAGTGTGGTCTTTTTTTTTTTTCCTTCTGTACTTAATAGAGCCTCATATAATATCAGAGCTGGAAAGAATCTTAAAAGTCACCCAGGCCAGCTTTCTGCCTACCTGGCCAGGTGGCCCACCCTATCTTTGGACAGCTCAGCTAGTAAACAATTCTTTCTTGAAATCAAACCATCTTCCCTGTGGTCTGTGTCCTAGTTCTGCTCTCTAAATCATCTCAGGAAAAAAGACACATTTTTTCATCTCTCATATAACAGTCCTTTGTGTGTGTGTGGAGACCTCTCTCGCTCCTTCGTCAGAAATAAATCTTTTATTCAGGCTCAGATAAAAATAACAACTACTTCAATCTAATTTCTTTTCCAAAGGAAACAGTGCCTTTATTAAGATGATGGGAATTGTCTGCCCACTTAAATCTTTACATATTTTATTGACTAATATAAATTAAGGCATTCAAACTGAAAAAATAAAAGTTTATATGGAAAGGGCAAAAGATCTAGAATAGTCAATACAATATTGAAGGAAAGGAACAAAGCAGGAGGACTGATGCTACCTGACTTTAAAACCTATTACACATACACCTTCTTTACTGTCTGAGCTACTAGGTAACACCAGTGGTAAAGAATCCACCTGTCAAAGCAGATTTAAAAGACCTGCGTTCGACCCCTGGAGAAAAGCATGGCAATCCACTCCAGTATTCCTGCCTGGAGAATCCCATGGACAGAGGAGCCTGGTGGGCTACAGTCCATGGGATCACAAAGTGTCAGACACAACTGAGTGACTAACACACAATCATAGTTGAGGCAGGAGATAGATGGGCCCCAGGTCAGCTATCTACAACTGGTCTCCTGTTCATATCTCCTAGGGCCAGTCATTCATTACCAGCCCCTGTTTACATTTCCTGAAGTAAGAGACAAATGGGCTCAAGACTACATATTTATGACTGGACTCCTGTCTATATTTTAAGATCTATACCTCAATATAAAAACCAACAAGAACAGGGTAAATAACTGGACATTGGGCAGTTTTAGGGCAGGGACAGAGTGGCACTAAAACCTGTTAAAAGATTAAAGAGGTCACACACTCCCCCATCCTTAGGGCAAAGGAGACACTGCATATGCAAAAATCCTTCATAGGGTCAAAAGGGCAGAGGACGCCAGACCAAGTAAGCCTTGCTACCCACCTTCCATAAGCCTTTTTGGTGGGATCCATCTTAACTGAAAGGTCTGTGCACACCCAGGGGAGGGTTAGGACAAGTCAGGTGTGGAAAAATAAACCAGATAATTGGCTAAAGAAGACTAGGAAGAACTGTCCTACATAAATGACTTAATAGCCTATTTTCTGTGCTCCTCACTATGGGGGACGCCCACACCCCTTCTCTCCAGGTGCATCTCTTCCTTGCTTCTATTTAACTAAACAAACTGTTTCTCTGTGTGCTCCTCCCACTTGCTCTTATGCTATGTCTCTAATAAACTTTATACCTGCACTACAGTTTTTGTTTCCGTGATAAATGCATCTTTCACTGGGGGCAAAGATCCAGGAAAAAAAAAAATAGCCTCTAGCCTTTGCTGGTCTGGATTCCTGGTTTTCATCCACGTTGCCCAGGTTCAACTCCTGGGTAGGGAATTAAGATCTTACTTCATGCCACTGCTCACTGCTGCCTCATGGAGATCATAGTGACAGCCACCTCTACATATACCACAATGATTTAGCAACAACAATAATTATGGTTTATTTTATAAGGCTGAGAATTACACTTTAAATCACCTAAATTCAAATTAATAGTGAAAAAAAATTCTGCTGTATCTTCAATGTTTTGTAATAATCTCAGCTGGTTAACATACATTTTAACAAGTTCACTGAAATACTTAAACATCTCACATGACATTAAAATGCAAAATTATAGTCATTATTAAATAACTTCACAATTGAGTAACAAAGTCAGAAGAGAAAAAACTTCTAATAAATAATTTTTGTGATATTGTGATTTATAATAATATATACTGAATTTTGGCACCTGACACAGAGCTTCTAATAATCCTGGAATTTCCTAACAACTCCTAACAGCTCCTAACAACTGGAATTTCCTAAATGAAAAGAGCAATAAAGGTATCTTGTTATTCATAACAATTCTCTTTTAGGCACACCAGAGATTCTATTAATGAACTTACTTTTGGAAAGCCCCTAAGGATGGGGGCTGGTTGCCAGAGAAACCAACCAAGCTACAAGAGGATTAGAACTTTTATTCCAACTCCCCAACCTCCAGAGAAGAGCGACTGGCTGGAAGTTGGACCAATCACCAATGAACAATGATTTAATCAATCATACCTGTATAATGAAGCCTTCATAAAATACCTGAACTATAATGTTTGGTGAGCCTCCAGGTTGGTGAACATGTTACAGGGACTGAGAAAGTGACATACCTGGGTAAGGTCAAGGAGGTCCCAGGTCTCCTATATCTTGCCCTACATCTTCAATCTGGCTGTTATTGAGTTACATCCTTTATAACAAAGTGAAAGTGAAGTTGCTCAGTCATGTCCAACTCTGCGATCCCATGGATTGTAGATTACCAGGCTCCTCCGTCCACAAGATTCTCCAGGCAAGAATACTGGAGTGGGTTGCCATTTCCTTCTCCAAGAGATCTTCCTGACCCAGGGATTGAATCCAGGTCTCCAGCATTGTAGGCACACCACACTTTACAGTCTGAGCCATGAGGGAAGTCAATCTGGCTGTTACTGAGTTATATCCTTTATAATAAACCAGTCATCTAATAAGTAAACTGTTTCCCTAAATTCTGAGAGCCATTTTGGCAAATTAATTGAACACCAAAAAAGGGTCACAAGAACCTCTGATTTATAGCCAGTGGGTCAGAAGCACAGGTAACAACCTGGACTTGCAATTGTCATCTAAAAGAAGGGGAAGTCACGAAGAACTAAGCCTTTAGCTTGTGGGATCTGACAATGTCGTATTTCCATAAACTGTAGGGCACCCAGTGTCCAAAGAGTTGGAGAAGTGCTTTGTGTAGGGGAGAAAAAAAAAACTTACACATCTGATGACCAGAACAAAGTGCTGAGAGTAGAGGAGACACACAGAATTTTAGTGATCAAAACAGTAACACCATTATTGGAGCCACTAAGTGATTTTCTATGTGTTATCTTCATTTTATTGATGAGGTAAGAGCAGTAGGCTGTAGTGGCTTGCCTAAAGTCCACATAGTAAGTGGAAACAAGGATTCAAAACCAAGTGTGCCTAATTCTGAAAGGGCACATTCTTAATTTCAACATGCTGCCTTTAATAATCAATTATATACACTCTAGGTAACTGTAATCCAACAAATTTTAATGGAATCCAGAATTAACAAGAACCACACACATTCTTATTCAGAGAAACCTCTTCTTAATGAAGAAACTAGTGTCAATTCTATGACTGTTGAAACTTCCAAACCATTCTCAACACAAAAATGAAAACATACGTGCAATTTTTCTTTTAGCCAAACACTTTGCTCTATTTGACTGTTTTGCCTTCATTTTCGCAATCCATTTTCCTCCTTTGGCTCCTGTTGCAAAACAAGAAACATGATCAGGTTGATTGCCATTAAAAGTAGTACTCTTCCTACCCTCCTCTACAGCTAACAGAGGCCACTAAACCTCTAAAGAATCAGTGTTTTTGTAAATGTTTTGTAACATTCTTTGTAAATGTTCAAAGAAAACATCAGAAAAAGATCTTTATGGTAGAAAAAGAAAAATGTAGATTCAGAACCAATAAAAGTAAAAACCTGTAATATACAGATATAATTATGTCATAGTCAAGCTCATATAAAAACTGGCCTATCTGTAAAATACCAGCAAGTATGCACCCAAGTTCAGAGAAAACTTGATTCAATGTTTCAAAGTCAGTAATAAAGTTTAAGCCCAGTGTATACTCACTTCTTTTAAATCAGTACTTTAAAAAGCAACAGAACCACCAAGGAAAAGTATGTAACATATTTATCAGATAAAGGGCTAATTTTCCTTATATATAAAGAGCTCTTATAAATCAACACAAAGCACCCTCCCACAGGCAAAAAATTTGTTAAGACACTTCATACAAAAACATACCCAAAGAGCTTGTATGTATATGGAAATACAATTCACAACAATTATAGAGGTATCTTTTTTTAATCTATACAAATAGTAAAGATGAAAATATTTCATAAAATATTTATTGTGAGGAAACAAGTACCATAGATTGGATAAACCGGATACAAATCACGATTTTGTGCACCTGGAACTAATATAGTGTTGTGGGTAAATTATACTTCAATTACAGTGTGTGGAAGGTGGGGGGGAAGAAAACACATCAAAATGGGTTGGGGTTTGTGGGTGGCTTTTTACGTGTTTCTAACTGTCCACAATCAACAGGTATTGCTTGTAAAATTAAGATAAAAACAATAAATGTCATTTAAAATGAAAAAAAAAAGAATACAGGTAAAGGTGATCCCATAAATATATAACTGGGATCTCTGAAGAAGAAAACAAACAATGAAACAAACTGACATTAAAATTAAAATGAATAAATTTACAACGGAAAAAAGGCAGAGGATGAGATGGTTCGATGGCATCACCGACTCAATGGACATGAGTTTGAGCAAGCTCTGGGAGTTGGTGATGGAAAGGGAAGCTTGGCGAGCTACAGTCCATGGGGTCTCAAAGAGTCAGACATGACAGAGCAATTGAACTGAACTGACATATTGAAAGTTCACTCTGACCAGTTTCCTAACACATACATATAATATACCTATCTCACCTTAAAGAAAAATTCTTAGCATTCATACTAACAAAAAGGATTAGTTACTTACCAAAAAAAGGAAAATAAATCAGACTTATCAAACATAACATACAAAGCAAAAATCAAGAAGGCAGCATTTTAAAGAAACTCAAGGGAAAAAAGAAAATTTTAAACCAAGGATGTTGGATCCCATTACGCAGTCTTTCAGATATCAAGACTATAGAAAAACAGTATCAAAAGCATAACAACTAAGGAAATAATATAGTCACAGGACCTATTTGACAAATCTAGTAAAAATCAAGCACTATTCAACTAAAACCTGGCGAAAGAATTGATAGTAAATATTTAACATATTTAATTTTAGAACTAAGACTAAAACAAAAGCAGAGATAAGAATCCCTTGGACTGCAAGGAGATCCAACCAGTCCATTCTGAAGGAGATCAACCCTGGGATTTCTTTGGAAGGAATGATGCGAAAGCTGAAACTCCAGTACTCTGGCCACCTCATGCAAAGAGTTGACTCATTGGAAAAGACTTTGATCCTGGGAGGGATTGGGGGTAGGAGGAGAAGGGGATGACCAAGGATGAGATGGCTAGATGGTATCACCGACTCGATGGACGCGACTCTGAGTGAACTCCAGGAGTTGGTGATGGACAGGGAGGCCTGGTGTGCTGCGATTCATGGGGTCACAAAGAGTCAGACACAATTGAGCGACTGAACCGAACTGAAGAGATAAGAATAGAAGAAAACGTGTAAATATTATATGCAGAAATGACACACCTAATAATTGAGAGAAATCAGAAATGGAGGTAAAATAAGTTCATTTTCTATCGCATGCACTATAAGTGAAAGTCAAAGGATACTATTTACAACTGACAAACCAGACTACAGAGAGCTAAATTTTAAAAAAAAAGGAAGGGGGATTCCCCTGGTGGTCCAGTGGCTAGGACTCTGCGTTCCCAATGCAGGAGGTCTGGGTTCAATCCCTGGTCAGGGAACTAGATTCCACAGACTGCAGCTAAGAGTTCACATGCCAAAACTAAAAAGAAAAGATCCCACATGCCATAACTGAGATCTCATGCAGTCAAATAAATAATAAAATAAAATAAAATAATTTAAAAAAAAAGGAACTATGAAAAGCATTTATTTAAATTCTAATAAAAGATATACCAAAATATATGCCAAAAGCAAAGTCAAAAATCAAAGAATATAAAAAAAGAAATAAAATTAATATAACAAAAAATTAAACTCAATGCTATGAGGCTGGGTTATAACAAAGTGATCCAGAATGGCTGAAAATGAAAGGTCTAGAAGATAACAGTAATTGTGTGTGCATGTTCAGTCACTTACCTGTGTCTTACTTTGTGACCCTGTGGACTGTAGCCAGCCAGGCTCCTCTCTATGAGACTCCAGGCAAGAATACTGGAGTGGGTTGCCATTTCCTCCTCCAGGAGATCTTCCCAACCCAGGAATCTACCCTGCATCTCCTGCACTGGATTCTTTACCACTGAGCCACCTACCTAAATTGACTCTCTCCATATATCCTCCCAGAAAAAAAACACAAAACCAATAGGGCTTCCCAGGTGGCACTAGTGGTAAAGAACCTGCCTGCCAATGCAGGAGACGCAGGAGACCTGGGTTCCATCCCTGGGTCAGGATGATTTCCTGGAGGAGGAAATGGCAACCCACTCCAGTATTCTTGTCTGGAAAATCCCATGAACGGAGGAGCCTGATGGACTACAATCCATGGGGTTACAAAGAGCTGGACACGACTGAAGCAACTTAGCATGCAATAAGGACCAGAAATAATACCACCTATGACCAATGCCTCAACATTATTAGGAGACAAATTATACCACAGAATTCAAATAACCAGTGAGCAGAGAAACAGCAAATTCTAACAGAGTTCCCAGTGCTATTGCAAGTCTATGAGTAAACAGAACAAAGAAAGAGAAGGCTTAAAAGACTATATGAAAAACAAGAAAAAAAGATGAAAAACTTAAGAATACAGTCAAAACCACCTTCAAAATTAGAATGTTTGACACTAAGAACAAACATTGGTCCAAGACATGGTATTTCACATAATCAGCTACATTTTAAACAGCTTAAAAGTGAGAAGAACAAAAGTGGCAACCTCAAAGACATACTACCAACAGAAAAGAGGAAGATACACAAAGAAGAGATGGTATGCCCTCAGATTTCATAAAATAAAAAGAAAGGAGAAAAAAATAACAGGTCCTGAAGAAAAAAAATAAACATGGCAACCTCTCTTCTAATATCAACAATATCATCCATAAAAAAAGTAAAATGAATTACACTAAAAAGACAAAAGGGAAGCTTTTGTCCAGTAAATATAAGAATAAAAAAAGAAATTTCAAACCAAGCAACTATAAAACAGAAAGAGAAAATGTAAATAAAAACATTTAAGTTTATCAATATTCTCCTCTAATCATCAACCCAGAAAAGGAAATTAACACATCCCAAACAAATTTTAAAGAACCATCTACAGATTAAGAAAAGCCTAGAATCAGAAAACTCAAACCATAAATCAACAAGGAACAAATAAATTGAAACTTGATAAAACCAAAACTGAAAATAGATAAAATCATCTCAAAAAAGAAAAACAGGGACTTCCCCAGTGGTCCAGGAGCTAAGATTCTGAGCTCCCAATGCAGGGGGCCCAGGTTCGATCCCTGGTGGGGCCCCAAAAAAGAATCTGCATGCTGCCACTGATCTGGAATGCTCCACAGTATTCTCCATAGTAGCTGTATCCATTTACATTCCCACCAACAATGCAAGAGGGTTCAAAGGAAAACAGATTCAAGTAAAAATCTGAAAGCGCCACTAACGAATACAAGAAAACAATGAGAAAATGAAAGGAATAAGCTACAAGATACACTGTTCTGAGAAAAGAACAAGATGCAAATAGATATGCAACATTTCACACAAAAGGAAGCATAAGAAATCATGAATGGGGACTTCTCTGGAGTCCAGTGGCTAAGACTCTGTGATCCCAGTACAGGGGGCCTGGGTTCGATCCCTGGTCAGGGAACTATATCCCTCAAGTCACAACAAAGATTGAAGATCCCATGTGCCACAACTAAGATGCAGTACAACATTCAGAAAACTAAGATTATGATATCCGGTCCCATCACTTCATGGGAAATAGATGGGGAAACGGGATAAAGTGTCAGACTTTATTTTGGGGGGCTCCAAAATCACTGCAGATGGTGGCTGCAGCCATGAAATTAAAAGACACTTACTCCTTGGAAGGAAAGTTATGACCAACCTAGATAGCATATTCAAAAGCAGAGACGTTACTTTGCCAACAAAGGTCCGTCTAGTCAAGGCTATGGTTTTTTCAGTGGTCATGTATGGATGTAAGAGTTGGACTGTGAAGAAAGCTGAGCACTGAAGAACTGATGCTTTTGAACTGTGGTGTTGGAGAAGACTCTTGAGAGTCCCTTGGACTGCAAGGAGATCCAACCAGTCCATCCTAAAGGAGATCAGTCCTGGGTGTTCATTGGAAGGACTGATGCTGAAGCTGAAACTCCAATACTTTGGCCACCTCATGCAAAGAGTTGACTCACTGGAAAAGATCTGATGCAAGGAGGTATTGGGGGCAGGAGGGGAAGGGGACGACAGAGGATGAGATGGCTGAATGGCATCACCGGCTCAATAGACATGAGTTTGAGTGAATTCTGGGAGTTGGTGATGGACAGGGAGGCTTGGCGTGCTGCGATTCATGGGGCCACAAAGAGTCGGATACGACTGAGCAACTGAACTGAACTGAACTGCCAAATAACTAAATATTTAAAGAGAGAGAGAAAAAACATGAATGGGCTTATTTTTGCTTTAAAGCAATGTTTTAAGATAAAAAAAATTAATGAAACTTGTTATCAGTGGTGTGGGGGATGTGGAATAGGGTATATAGAATGGAGAAGTAAGATAACTTGAGTATATCTTTCTCTATACATTTAATTTATTCAATAAAGCAATTTTTCTACATAATGCAAAAATAAAAGTAAATCAACAAGAACAAAAAAAAAAATCAACAAGAACGGGAAGAAAACAAAGAACCAATGTGAAAACAATCAGTTGGATGGTACCTTTTAAAGTACCTCAGTAACCTTATTACATATAAATAATCTAACCACATCAATTTAAAAAAGAGATTCTCAGAACTGTATAAAATTAGAAACCTCAAACCATGTGCTACCTACAAGAAATTCAAATAAAATATAAACAAATACCTAGGTTAAAAGTTAAAATACCAACAAATGGTGCTGGAAAAACTGGATATGCACAAGCAAAAAAGAAGTTAGATCCCTATCTTATACTATACACGAAAGCTAATTACACAGAATCAATCAAAGACCTAAATATAACACTTAAAATTTTAAAACTCTTAGAATAAAACATGGGGAAGGAAATGGGAACCCACTCCAGTATTCTTGCCTGAAAAATTCCATGGACAGCAGAGCCTGGCAGCTATAGTACATGGAATCACAAAGAGTTGGACATGATCAAGCACACACAGAAGAAAACATAGGGGAAAAGCTTCATGACATGGAATATTTGGCATGACTTTTTGCATATGACACCAAAGCACACGCAGTAATACAAAAACCAGATAAACTGGACTAAATTTAAAACTACTCTGCATAAAAAGACTATCAACAGAGTACAAAGGCAACCTATGGAATAGGAGAAAATATGTGCAAATCATATATCTGACAAGGAGCTAACTGCCCACAATATATAAAGAACCCCTACAATTCAACAGGCATTTCTGTAGTGTAGTGGTTATCATGTTCACCTCATACACAAAAGGTCCTGGTTCGAGAACAGGCAGAAGCATGTTTAGGGCTTCTCTGATAGCTCAGTTGGTAAAGATCTGCTTGCAATATGGGAGACCTGGGTTTGAAAGATCCCCAGGCTACCCACTCTGGTATTCTGGCCTGGTGAATTCCATGGACTGTAGAGTCAATGGGGTTGCAAAGAGTCAGACACAACTGAGCGACTTTCACCATTCACCAACAATATGTATGTGAATATATATAATCTAAAAATGGTTAAAATCCTAAATTATGTATATTTTACCACTACATATATACACACACACACACACGCCATCTCATACCATACACAAAAATTATTTCAAAATGGAACAAACAACAAACTGTACGAGCTAAAATTAGAAAACTCTTAGGGATCAACTTCATGACTTTAGATTTGGTAATAATTCTTTAGCTACAACACCAAAAGCATTAAATAACCAAAGAGAGAAAAAAAAAAGTAACTTGGACTTTTTCAAAATTTAAAACTATTGTGCATCAAAGAACATTATCAAGAAAGTGAAAAGACATCTCCTAGAATGGAAGAATATATTTGCAAATAATGTATCTGATAAGAGGTTTAATATACAAAATAGAAAAAGAAAACTTAACCACTCAACAGAGGTTGAAATGGTTGGATGGCACCACTGACTCGATGGACGTGAGTCTGCGTGAACTCCAGGAGTTGGTGATGGACAGAGAGGCCTGGCGTGCTGCGATTCATGGGGTCGCAAAGAGTCGGACACAACTGAGCGACTGAACTGAACTGAACCACTCAACAACAAAAAGAAAAACTGCAACGTATAAATGGACAGAGAACTTGAACAGACATTTCTTCATAGAAGCTACACAAATGGCTAACAAGCACAAAAAAGACACACAAGTTCATTAGCCATTAGGGAAATGCAAGTCAAAACCACAATGAGAAACCACTACACATCCACTAGGGTGATATAAAAATTAACCATTTAAAAATAACAAGTGTTAGCAAGAATGTAGAGAAAATGGAATCCCAGTATACTGCTGATGGGAATGTAAAATGGTGCAGTCACTGTAGGGGAAAAAAGGCCTGAAGAGGATTCCCTGATAGCCCAGAGGTTGAGAATCTGCCTGCTATCACAGGGGACACAGGTTCAGTCCTTGATCTGGGAAGATTTTGTATGCAGTAGGGCAACTAATCCCCTGCCCCACAACTACTGAGCCTGCACGCCCTAAAGCCTGTGCTCTGCAACAAGAGAAGGTACCACAATGAGAAGCCCTGCACCACAACTAGAAAGTAGCCCCTACTCACCTCCACTAGAGAAAGCCCGTGTGCAGCAACAAAGACCCAGCTCAGCCAAAAATAAATAAATACATAAAAATTTTTAACAGGGATTAAGTACTGTTCTATGCTACAATATGGATGAACTTTGAAAACATATGTCAAGTGAAAGAAGGCAGTCACAAAAGCAATTCAATAAAAGGAAGAGTCAGAGACAATTCTGAGCTTTATAACCTGAGGCAAATGAGTGGTTCTACCATCAAATGAGATAGCAGATAAAGAAGAGTGAGAGGTAAACCTAGATGAAAAAACAGTGACTTACTTCACTGTCTAACTAGATGTGACCTACAAACAGGCAGAAATTTCCAATAAACAATGGAAACACAGATCAAGGGAAAGATTTAAAATCTATTACAGCTCTGTCCAACGAAGCTTTCTATAATGAAGGGAAATGTATACTTGCGCTAACACAGCAGACACTAGATGTGACTAGTCCAAGAGATGAAATGATTTTTCCTTTTATTTAATTTTAATTAATTTAAGTGTAAATAGCTACAGGTGGCTAGTTGCTACCACATTGGACAGAGTATATCTAGAGACTTAAAAAGCTGTCTTTCTCTCACTTGAGAAGGGGACGACCGAGGATGAGATGGCTGGATGGCATCACAGACTCAATGGACGTGAGTCTGAGTGAACTCCGGGAGTTGGTGATGGACAGGGAGGCCCGGCGTACTGCGATTCATGGGGTCGCAAAGAGTCAGACACGACTGCGCGACTGAACTGACTGAACTGAAAAAGCTGTCTTTCTCTCACTTTATAGACATATGAAAATTTTCCCATTGATTTATTCAAATGGTTTTAAAATATCACCATCAGTTAACACATTATAAAACTGAGGAGCTATGATCCATCCTCAGCCAAACTGTATGACTACTTTCTTCTAAGTAATTCTTAATTTCATTTACGAAGCTGAGTAAAAGCTGCATGGTCTGGCAAGACGTCATTAAAGTTCAGTCTCACAAACAAACCAGTCACAGATAAGCAGGCCTAGTTTGAGACCTAGAGCTCTACTCTTTAGAAAGAATACTGACCTCTCCATCACTATCAGATATCACAATGTATGCATCCTCAAGTCTACATTTCTTCTTCACATTGACAGAACTGGTAGTTTCTACATCTTTCTTCTCCAGGTTCTGAGCTTCAGAGGCTTCTTTAACTTTTTTCTTTCTCCGTGGCATCCTTTTGTCTGAAATAGAAGGAAAAAAAAATTGGAGAAGGAAATGGCAATCCACTCCAGTATTCTTGCCTAGAGAATCCCATGGACAAAGGAGCCTGGTGGGCTGCTGTCCATAGGGTCGCACAGAGTTGGACATGACTGAAGCAACTTAGCATGCATGCATGCATTGGAGAAGGAAATGGCAACCCACTCCAGTATTCTTGCCTGGAGAATCCCAGGAACAGAGGAGCCTGGTGGGCTGCCATCTATGGGGTTGCACAGAAACACGACTAAAGCAATTTAGCAGCAACAGCAAAAAGAAAAATAATTTGCTTAAAGTATAAGTTTTCTAGATGCTATTTATCATTTGGTCAACCCACTCCAGTACTCTTGCTTAGAGAATCCCATGGAGGGAGGAGCCTGGTAGGCTACAGTCCATGTCCATGGGATCGCAAAGAGTCGGACACGACTAAGCGACTTCACTTTCACTTTCATATAAGAGAAAAAGATATCTATCTAACAGAAGTAAAATTGGATTTCTGAATTCTTCTACTAATTAAAATTTGTATTTTTCCTATAAAGGAAAATATATATATATATAAATCTCATTTTTTAGTGACATTTCAATAGAAATAATATAATAATTATTATAATTCCTTAAACATTAACTTAAATAACTGGCTCTCTAACTGCCTATTATTATTCATCTAAAACCTTTTTTTTTTAATATCAATTCCTCAATCCAATAAAGGACATCTTTTTAAAAATATCCACTGCAAATAATCATACTTAAAGGTAAAAGACTGAATGCTTTCCTTCTTAGGATAGGAATAAAACAAGCATGTCTGCATTCATCATTTCTATTGAACATTATACTACAGGTTCTAAACAGGTCGATTATGAAATAAGAAGAAATAAAAAATCTAAATGGGAAAGGAAGAAGTAAAACTATTGCTTTTTGTAGATGACATGATCTTGAATTAAAAAAAAAAAAACCCTAAGAAATCCACTAAAATACCATTACAACTAATGAACAAGTTCAGTAAGATTGCTGGATACAAGGTCAATAAATAATCCAAAAATTAAATTTTCAAATTCTATTCTAATAGCACCAAAAATAAAAAAATTCTTAACAAAATTTAACAAAAGTGCAAGGTTTGCAACCAAAAACTATAAAATGTTGCTGGAAGATATAAAAGATAAATGCAAAGACATCCCATGTTCATGGATTAGAAGACTTGACACTGTTAAGATACCAATATTCCCCAAATTGCTCTACAGATACAACATAATTCCTAATAAAATTCCTACTGGCTTTTTTGTTGACAAAGACAAGTTGATCCTAAAATTCACAGAGGAAATGCAAAACAGGAAAAACAGAGGTCCCAGAACAGCCAAAACAATCTTGAAAAAAAGGAACAAAGCTGAAGGACTCACACATCTTAATTTCAAAACTTACTACAAAGCTATATTAACAAGACAGTGTGGCACTGGTACAAGAATAAAAATAAAGATCAATGGAACAGAAGACCAGGGAGTTCAGAAAACATCCACACATTTACTGTCAACTGCTTTCAACAAAAGTACCAAGATAATTCAATGGACAAAGTATAAGTCTTTCCAATAAATGGTACTCTGACAACTAGATACCCAAATGCAAAAAGAATGAATTGGACCTCTACCTCACATAATAAAGAATTGCATGAAACAGATCAAAGACCTGAATGAAAAAGCAAAATCTATAAAATTCTAAGGCAGAACATAAGCATAAAACTTTGTAATCTTGGATAGGTGAGTTAATTAAATGTTATCAAAAGCATAAGCAACAAAAGAAAAAATAAACAAACAGGGCTTCATCTTATTAAAAACCTCTGTGCTCCAAACCACAATATTAAGGCAAGTTAAAAAAAAAAAATGAGAAGTATCTGTAAAGCATCTATGTAATAAAGAAATTGTATACAGAATAAAGAAGTCTTGCAACTCAATAGCAAAAGGGTTTCCATCCATATCTTGGGTTTTTGTTAATAATCCTGTAATTAACACTGGTATGCATGTATCTTTTCAAATCAGTGTTTTGTTTTCTTTGAGTAAATACTCAGAGGTAAAACTGCTGAATCATACAGCAGTTCTATTTTTTCATTTCAATTGTATGCTTTAAGTAGATGGATTATATGGTAAGTGAATTATATCTCAATAAAGTTGTGTTTTTTTCTTAGAGAAAACAGCAAACATTGGCAAGGATGCAGAGAAATTAAAACTTTCATTCATTCATAGTGTTAATATAAAATTCTACAGCTGCTGTGGAAAACAGCTTGGCAATTATTCAAAAAATTAAAATACGTCTAGTAATTCTACTCCCAAGTAAACATCCAAGAAAGTTAAAAACAAGTATTCAAACAAAGACTTGCACTTAAATGTTCTTAACATCATTAATCATAATATCCAAAAACAGAAATAATCCAAATGATGAATGGATACACAAAATGTGGTACATCCATCCACACAATGGAATGTTGGTCAGCCTTAAAAAGAAACAAAGTACTAATACACGCTACAAAAGGGATAAACATTGAAAACACATTAAGTGAAAGCAGCCAGACACAAAAGCCTACAAGTTGTATGATTCTGTCTATATGAAACATCCTGAATGGACTAATCTACAGAGACAGAAAGCAGATTAAGATAATTAGGGTTTGAGGAGACAGAAATACAGAGTAACTACTTAATGGCCTTGGGTTTCTTTTTGGGGTGATGAAACAGTTTAGAATTAGAAAGTGGACTTCCCTGGTGGTCCAGGGAATTCGCCTGCCAATGCAGGGGACACAGTTTCAATCCCTGGCCTGGGAAGATTCCACATGTTCTGGGGCAACTAAGCCTGTGCACCACAACTTCTGAGCCAGTACTCCAGAGCCTGCAAACCACAACTACTGAGCCCACGCACCTGGAGCAGGTGCTCTACTACAAAAGAAGCCACCACAATGAGAAGACCGCGTACCACAATGAATAACCCCTGCTTGCCACAACTAGAGAAAGCCTGCACACAGCAGCAAAGACCTAGCAAAACTAAAAATAATAAATAAATCTTTAAAGAAAACGAACATAGTGGTAGTTGCACAACATTTTCAATGTACAAAAAGCCATTAAATTATACATTTTAAAAAGATAATTGCTGGATTTTACGTTCTATGAAATCTACCTGCCTGGAAAATCTCATGGACGGAGGAGCCTGGTGGGCTGCAGTCCATGGGGTCGCTGAGAGTCAGACACGACTGAGCGACTTCACTGTCCCTTTTCACTTTCTTGCATTGGAGAAGGAAATGGCAACCCACTCCAATATTCTTGCCTGGAGAATCACAGGGACGGCGGAGCCTGGTGGGCTGCCATCTATGGGGTTGTGCAGAGTCGGACATGACTAAAGTGATTTAGCAGCAGCAGCAGCAGCAGAAATCTACCTAAATTAAAAAAAAAAAAAAAAACACTTTCCAGATGATTTTCTATTATAACCAAAGCAGACTCACTGACCTAAATACTGATTTTAAAAGAAACTTAACTGTATTACAAACTTCTCAAATTGTTTAATCATTCGATTACTCGTAAGAGAAATGTTACATTTCATTGTCAAAAAACATCTGGACAACCTGAGTAGTAAGGGAGGATAGTAATAAAGGACACAATCAAACTCTTCCATTCTAGTCACTCACAATATCATTCTTATTGTAAGAATAGAAGCTAAACACAAATTTCTTTTCTATTCTTAATGTTTATTTTTAAATGACTTAAGTCTTGAAGAAATAGAAGAAATCATACAGAATGATGAAAACATTAAACTACACATAAATTTTTCATTGTAGTATAGATGACCTACAATACTGTGTTGGTTCTAGGCATATAGCAACATGATTCAGTAATTTTTTCAGATTGTTTTCCCTTACAGGTTATTACAAGATATCAAATATTGTTGTTCCCTGTGATATACAGTAAATCCTTGCTGCTTCTCTAATTTATGTATAGCAATTTATATTTGTTAATCCCCTACCCCTAGTTTATCCTTTCCCCTTTGGTAACCATAAGTTTGTTTACTATGTCTGTGAGTATGTTTCTGTTTTATATATAGATTCACTTGTATTATTTTCTAGACTCCACATATGTGTTATTATATAATATTTTGTCTTTATCTGACTTCACTTAGTATGATAATCTCTAAGTCCATTCTTGTTGCTGAAAATGGTATTATTTCATTTATTCTTATGGGTAATACTCCATTTTATTTATACACAGACACAAAGACACACACATGCATGCTCACCCCCTCCTCCAGCTCCCACTCCTCCACCAGCACATCTTCTTAAACCAACCAACCAGATTGGCACCTGGGTTGTTTCCATGTCTTGGCTACTGTAAATAGTGCTGTTGTGAACACTAGGGTATCTGTATCTTCTCAAATTAAAGAGTTTTCATCTTTTCTGAATATATGCCTAAGAGTGGCGTTACTGGACCATATGGCAGCCCTACTTTTATTTAAGGAACTTCCATACTGTTTTCCATAGTGGTTGCACCAATTTACACTCCCACCGACAGAGTAGGAGGGTTCCCTTTCCTCCACAT